>SCDZ01000711.1:0-31792 GCA_004143845.1 Drosophila lacertosa | reverse complement strand
GGGGGGGGGGGGGGGGGGGGGGGGGGGGGGGGGGGGGGGGGGGGGGGGGGGGGGGGGGGGGGGGGGGGGGGGGGGGCAGTTGTGCCATCCTTAGTTATTTATGTCAAATGCTCAGCATTATTTATGTTGCATATTGGGCGCTCTTATATTCGCAGTAAATTAACTTGAAATAGTCGAACTTCCATATACCTTACTCCCCTCCCCTTACCATTCCCCTTACCCTTCCCCTTCCACCCTACACGTAACTCGCCAGCACAGCTGCCAATATCGTTTGGTGGTGTTTATTGGAAATGTCACAATAAGTTCTCAGTTATGACAATTTTATGTGGCTGCTTCCTTTTGGGAGCATTCACTTCAGGGTAAAATAAGCACTTGCGACAAGCTAATTTGGGTTGTCTTTAAGTCTAACTAGTTGTGATTATGAAACTAGAAGGAAACAATTCCAAATAAATCATCATTTAATGGTTAATATTGTACTTTGACTTTATTTAAATAAATAAAAATGCTACCTTATTCAATTCTAGTAGAATCATTTAAAATTAAATTGTTTGATCCTCGTTTGCATTTTCGGCAACACAAAAAATTAATCTCTTATCAATTGCAACAATCAAAAATTTGTGCAAATTGAGTTTTTGGCTTATAATACTGTCTGTCAATTGCCTTAATCGTGCTCTTGTTTAATCCCATAACTTTAGTTAAGCTCCACAGATTTGGCTCAACTGTCAATTCTATTTATTGCACCATTTAATATTGGGGTTTTCATCTGTTTTTTTGTATCTTACCTGCACACTGAATGCGCATTCAGACACCTATCTGTAATTACCAGAAAATTGCCGAGCTGCCAGCAAATAGTCAACGACACAAAAAAGAAGAAGAAGACAAAATTGGTCTTTAGGCCAAAAGCTACACAAAATACGCTTTGTGCACACAGGCTCTTAAACATGTTGGAATATAAAAAATTGAATGAAATCCCATGTTCATTTCCGTTTTGGTGGCCCCAAGCCGCATTGTGTGTATGCGGTATGTGTGTGTGTGTGTGTTTGTGTGTGTGTGTGTGTGTAAGAGTGTGTGGATTTTGTGCTGCTGTCAATGGCTATCAATAGAAGTCGACCCTCTGGGCGGCAAGTCCAAGAGCAAGTAAGCCGCACACATAAAAAAGGCCAACGGAAACGGAAAAGGCTTAACAGCTGCGTTTAGATGGCTGAAAGAGCTGCCAGCGGGGTTAGCTTCTGCTCCTGCTGCTCCTGCTGCTCCTGCTGGACACTCATAGCGTAAGCGGCATAATCATGAAAATTGTCAGTACATAATGCCTCAAAGGCCGTCATCGAAAGGCCGAACCGAACCGAACCGAAAATCCGGAAAAGGTTTTTATTCGCAACTTTACTTACTTTACACGCTTGACTCCAAGAGAAGCCTCTGCAAAATTTGTAGAGCGGAAAGTAATTTTCTTTGCGCTTTTTTTTCTCTTCGTTTTCTTCTGCTTTTTATTTGCAACGTTCCTTTTTTTTACGAGTCGATTTTCGCTTAGTGCGCCCCGCCCACCAAAAGCAAAAATCTTAGCAAAATAAAAAACCAAAAGAAAGCAAAAGGAAAAGTTCACATGCCGCACTTTGATTTTGTTGTCTGACAGTTTTTTATGTTGCCTCCAAGAGGGTCTAACTATTTGTTGGCTTAATGTGCAACAGATTAATATGATAATATCTATATATGTAAATAATATTATACATGTTAAAAAAAACTGCTGCAAATTAAACAGAATTAAAAATTTAATAAAAAAAAAATATATACATAAGTATAAAAGTTTTATCTGTTTACTCTCTTTATCATCACATCCGATGTCTTTAAGAAAACTTCCAGTAAAATAAATCTGCATCATATATATATATATATTAATTTTATATATTTATATTTATTTTCTTGAACTCAAATTCGCAGAG
Source organism: Drosophila lacertosa (assembly GCA_004143845.1). Classification (NCBI taxonomy): domain Eukaryota; kingdom Metazoa; phylum Arthropoda; class Insecta; order Diptera; family Drosophilidae; genus Drosophila; species Drosophila lacertosa. Next base: position 29,855 of record SCDZ01000711.1, on the reverse strand, counting down.
TATAAGCTAGTCGACATTTGACAAATAAATAAAAGCGTATTTTCTTGTGTTATTTTTGTTGTTGTTGCCGCCTCTGCTAACGTTGGCAAAAAGCAACTTTTGCACGTTTCGATTGTGTAAAGTTTTTATGGCTTTTTGATTTTTTCACTTATTGGCCTCTGCCCCCGTCCCCAATTACGGCCCCTGGTCAATGATGGGCGTGGTTGTGGGCGTAACTCGCCCCCCACCCTACCCCTATGCTGTTATAAAAGGCACTTAAATAATTACAAAATAATGGCTGGGCCTGAAGATACTTCGGCCACTCGACCCATTGAAAATGGGAAAGGGAATGGAAAAGGGAAAGGGAAAAGGGAAAAACTGTGCGATCTGCAATCGCTGCTTTATCGATAACCGTAAGTAATGCAAATCGTGCCTAAGTGCCAAGAGGCACTGCAAACTCTTTTTCACTTGGCCCATTCAGTCATTCAGGCATTCAGCCCATTGACAGCATCTGACTGACGGACTGAGGCAACGGTATGCAAATATTTGTGAAAAGCGAAAATCAGTAAAAGTGCCTCAGGGCCTCGAGTTTGTCAATCCGAAGTCACTTTGATTTGTCGCTCCCTTTTTGTAAATATTTAATGGACCAGAAGTAAGTGCAAAAGAAGCGTATGAGTGTTCTATCTCGCTCTCACTCTCTCGCTCTCTCTTTCTCTCTCTTTCTGCGTGATGTGTTTACATTTGAGTTTACTATTCAAACATAAGTTTAAGTGATTTCACAGGCTCAACAAGCAAAAGGCAACAGTTTCCAGTGTGCACACTGCCGCCCAAAAGTATGCAACGTGTTATCTTTAAAGCGATATTGTGACGTAACTTATATATTTAAATAACTTATATTTTTAAAATACCATTTTTATTTAAAGAATTCAAATTTGTGCCTTTTATCTTTTTTGATAAATACTTAAAGTTATTATGACAATAAAAAAAGATTAAGTCAAGTCTGAATAAATGACAAATTGTCTTTTAAAATAATTAAAAAAATGTATTTGTATGAGAAAACATTGGATGGATAATTATAATAATAATAAGGAACTATGGACTTTAGCTATTTTTTATTTATTTAGCCAAAAGCTTGTGCTCTTAAGTAATTAAATAAATATGTGCGGTGGAATTGTTAATAAATATCAATAAAATACATAATAGTGCAAATAATATTATTATTTTTAAATATGTATTCAAAATAACTCCTTTAACAATTATATTGATGATTAATTTTCTGATTAAAAATCAGTCTCAATTATGTATAAAAAAAATATGTATTTTCTTTGTAGTAGCAAATAAATCCGTAAAACATTTCTCTTCTTCTAGGCAGCAATTAACAAATGAATAAAACTTTTACCCATACCATCAATATGAATATCAGAAGTTTTCTGTAATATTTTCCAGCCATGCAAATAAAGTTCCCTTTGGCTTAAAAGAGCTACAGTGGGTTGAAACAAGAAAGTTCTGTTCAAAGTTAGACAACTAAACATATTTTTTTATATTCATTTAATTTGCTTTAAGTTATTTAAAATTATTTATATATGTCTATATGACCAATATATTTTTTACTAAAAAATGTTTTCCTTTTTCTGTTTAATAGTTTCACTTTTTGCACCGCTGCCCACAACAAGATTGCATAGCACACAAATAACTTTTATTGATAACGAATTTGCAAGTGTGGCAACTGCCACGCCCCTCTCGCAACGCCCATTCGTTTGTAGTTTGAGCCCAAACAAGCAAACAAAATATGAAGAAAAAATTGCATCAATGCAAATGCGCGTAATGCAAAAACATTGAGAAAAAGGCAAAAAAAAATTATAAAATATTGCAAATTTATTGCGAGCGCCTTCAATTCGCGATTGTTGTTGTTTGTGTTGTTTTTTTTGTTTTTGTTAACGCGTAATAAATAAAATTAAATTATATGCCGAATGCATATAAAAAACAATGAGCAATTTAAAAAATAAACACGTTTGCTGTAAGCGAACAAGTTGCAAATAAATAAAATAAAATAATAAAAAAAAAACATACAAATAAATAAATACATTTTTGTGGATTGCAATGCGATTGAATTTGTTTTCAGTTCGCGTTTATTCATTTCATTTTTTCAGCATTTTTGCTTTTTTAAATGATATTTCGTGCATATGAGAAATGTTTTACAATTTCCACAATCCAGAACAGTAAATATTTTAAGTGTTGTTGCCGTTTTGCCTTCTCATTTTTTTATATGCCTGCCCTATCATTTATATTTCAATTTTAATTTATATGCATTTGAATGCTCGCATTTGGCAGCGAGTGTGCGAGTGTGTGTGCGACTGTGTGTGTGTGTGTGTGGCATATTTCCGGCCTTTTATCAGACTGATTGAAAAAGCTCATAAGTTAAATGTGTGTGTGTGCGTTTGGCTTGGGGGCGTGTCAGGGGGCGCAACACGACAAAAGTGAATTTGTAAATATTGCAAATTCAATTGTTTATTATATTTATTGACCATCAAATAAACCCGTAAATAATTGCCAGCTACGGATGCCAAGGCAGAGAAACAAAATTGTAGAAAGATAGAGGTGTGAAAATGTGATTAAAGCCATTTAAGATAATATATTTTGTCAATAGTTTATCCAGGCAAGCTCATTTGATAAAATATACTTAGCCTTTTATTAATTACTTATAGCTTAAGGGTAAGAACTTTTTATGGAAATTATTTTATGCTTATCAATAATATAAATGTCAAGTTAAGCTTTTAAAAAAAATCCATAATTTTAATATAGGTATAAATATGTTATATTTTTATAACTATCTTAACCTATCTATCAAATATATTTACTATTTTAAATTGAAATATGCCACTGTCCAGAAAAATAATCTAAAGCTGTTGTCTATATTATTATTCAATATTTTTTTAAGTTTTCTTAATATCCAATATCCTCCTCTGATTATTGCTATTTTTTTTGATTTATTAAATATTTTCATAAAAATTATCTGAGTTAGTTATATCCAGCTGTTGCCTTTATTTAAATTACATTTATAAAACAAATGAAATTGTCTTTAAAATTTTGCGCCTTCTCTTTATTTACTTATGATTATAATGCGCAATCCCTTTCCCCATCTCGCCCCATTGTCCAACTCTGTCTGACTATCTCTCTCCCACACTGTTGCGGCCTCGCTCTCACGCTTTTGGTCTGTTTGAGCTTTGCGGTTGGCAAAAGTTTTGCGGTCGCTGCGCTTTGATTTAGCGCCTGCGAATGCGGCTTGCAATATTTTAGCATATTAAATTAGAGCAAATGGCGGCAAATGGAAACTGAATCCTTGGCATTGTCCAAAGCCCGTCAACGGGAATGGGAATGGGAAAGGGAACTCGCTTGTTTGAGTGACAAATTTAAGTGCGATGTCTAAATAAGTAATGTACAAATGACCCCTCTGTCTCTCACTCTCTCACTCTCTCTCTCTTTCTCTTTCTCTGTCAGTCGGGCTATTTATTCTTAAAAAGAAAGAATAATACTCAAGTCCAAGCCGCGACTTAGCTGTTGAATAAACAAGTTTTGCATTTGCTTTCATGAACTCAACTGGAAATCGGCTTAGACAGCCAACAGGCAGCTTCGCATTGTCGTTGCTTTTATGCCCTAACAAAGTGAGGCATATTCGCTTTGACATTTAACTTGGCAACAAAAATTGCTATGTAGTTTCTTATATACAATATTTGATGGGATTAATTATATGGTATATAGATATTCTCATTAAAAAGCCATTCTATTAAAAAGTTTTTAAGCAAACAATGTCAGAACTTAACTTAAATAAGTTTTCTTGAAAAGTATGTGAGAAAATATTATCTGATAAAAAAACTTATTTATTAATTTTTATTTATTTCACATTGTGTGAAAATGTTTTAATTAATTAACCAGAAATTTAAATTTTCTTGTAAAGTGTATAAGAAAATATTATCTGATAAAAACTTATTTATTTATTATTTTATTTATTTCATATTGTGTGAAAATGCTTTAATTAATTAATCAGAAATTTAAGTTTTCTTGTAAAGTGTATAAGAAAATATTATCTTATAGAAAACTTATTTATTTATTATTTTATTTATTTCATATTGTGTTAAAATGCTTTACTTAATCAATAAAAAATTGTGTCCAGCAGCTTTCGCAGCTGTTGCGATCACTTCAAGCTAATTGCCATGAATGAGCAGCAAGAATTAGCATATAAATATGAGTTGGGATTGGGTTTACAAATAGAGCTGTGAAGTCTTACGATGCGTGCAAATCATTTGCTGGCTCTGTTTTGTTTAGTCCGTAGCCTTAGTTGTCTGGGTGCAAAGCCACGCGAGGATTCCGCTTGTTCAATTCGTCCTTGCTATGCGATGAATTTGGCCTGCGAAACGAATTCGGTAAGTGAATTCGACTTGCAAATAACTTTAATCCCTTCAATAATGTCACGCAGAAAAAAAAGGATTGTCAACCGAATGCTAAACTCCTGCACGAGTCCACGTTTAGACATGAAATCGAGCATATTTTCAACACGTTCCGCAATGAAGTTGCCGGCGGCACAATATATAGAAACTTGCCACCTGCGGCGCGGATGGGCCGAATGTCGTGGAACGCTGAGCTGGCACGCTATGCCCAACTGGACGCTGGACGTTGCACGGTGTCGCCCCGACCCAAAATATGCTCCACGCACTTCAGCCACGTTAGCAGCCTGGCCGAGCTATACGGCTTTCATACGGACAACTCCACGTCGCAAACACTGCAGACAATAAAGAGTATTACAGAGGGCTGGATGTCCAAGGTGCGCAGCATAACGCGATATCAATCCTTGCATTTGCCCTCCACCGAGGATGAACAGTTGAGTAAAAGAGAGTTATTTAACAGGGTATCAACTAAATGGGTGAATTGTTTGCTTCAGTGCGGATATTCTGCAATCAACGCGGCTGCTGCTCGAGGGTAACAATCAGTTTGGCTGCGCTGTGCTTCAGTACTCGAGCTTGTTGTACACCTACATTTTGCTCAGCTGTGTCTTTTGCACCGACAACTCGGAGGGCAAGCGCATTTACAGTTGGGGCCCAAGGCCGGCCATCAGGTGCCGCTTTCGGGACCCAACCTACCAAAATCTGTGCTACATCGGTGAAAAATACAAGTACGAAAAAGCCTACAGCGGCATAGACGCCATTAGATTGTCCAGAAATTGGTCAAGATAACATCTGTTTAAATTGGGTATTAATATTTATATTATTAACAAATAAACTCCTTTTATAATCTTCCTTTTCTTTCCTTAAGATCTGTTTAAATTTGGCTTCAATTATATTTTACACTTTTTTATTTTACTTTTAAGCACTTTTCTCTATTCCAATTGAATTTATTTGCTAGTTATCTGTGCTTAATAAATTCAATAAAATCTGCTTTCACTTGTCATCTTTTACCATAAATTGTTCATTGACCAAAACCAAAAAAAAAAAAGGAAGAGAAACGTAATCGGTAAGGGAAAAAAGAAGAAGAAAAACTATTCAAGCGCTGCATTTGCTTTACATCATCATCCTTAAGTGGATGCGGGGAAGTCCCGCCAAACTGGAAACTAAATCAGCTTGGCCCGTGGCAAGCTTTAAATATTACATGAAATACCGAATCGCCAATGAGATGAGTCGCCGGCAAATGGCAAAGAAAAATTCGAAAAAGAATAGCTTATCATAGGGAATTGATCGAACTTTAAATACCCTTGCAAATCATAAGTAATATTTTTTACAGTTGTAGTTAAAGTTGTTTTAAAAGGTAACTAAGTTGTTAAAGAAACAGATTTCTAAATATTTATAGAGATCTAAAAATGAACGACAACAAAATCAGAATCCCTTTTTGCAGGGTATTAAAAGAAACGAAGTACCCAGGCAAATTGTATGTCTTATAAATAATGTAAAAAGTGTGAAATGCGCCTAATGGTGTGCCAAAGGACGAAAAGGATGACAGTTTGGCCAGCGAGAAAGACAGAGAGAGAGGGAGAGAGAGAGATAAAGCTGACAGGCGTTTGGTTTGGTGTTGCATGAAATGGCGCATAAAATGACAATTGGCAGCTGATGTTGGGGGTTTTTCATACATTTATAATATATAATATATATATACTATATTTATACCCGACTGCACACAAATGAATAAGTTAAAGGGAGTTTTAAGAAACTGTGATCGATATAACATTTCGTTTGTTGTTTGTGGCGTGTGGAAAAACTAAATACTAAAAATACAATATATATATAAACATTAACAGTTTGCCACGAAGCAAAGCCCAAAATTTCTCAGGATTAAAGCACGTTCAATTCAAATACATTTTGACGCTGTTTCTATACCTCCAGTTAAATATTTGATTAACATTATTGCTGTGCGCTGGGGGCATGTCCTGCAACTCTTGTCCACCGTTCGGTGGCTACAAGTTTCCATCATGCTTTGAGAAATATGGCGGCATATCCAATAAGAAGAATCCCGGCAATGTGCAGACCCTGCACAGCCTCGCCCACAATGTGATGCCCAAATTTTATGATGGCGTCGAGCTTGACTATTATCATCGATTGGCACCCAACAAATTCATATCGGCCGCTTGGGTCTTGAGTCATGTTCGAGCCGCCGGCTTTCGCTTCGGGGGCCTCTACACGTTTCGTGTGGTAGATGATTTTATGGTAAGTCTAACTAACTGATATTGTGATATAATCTATTAAATTGTTCGTCTGCAGCTAACGCCAACAATTGTCGGCGACATCCATCCGACCACATTGGCTGCCAATTTGAATATACTGTATTACCCGTTCAAGCCACTCCGTTTAGAGGCGGTGCTGCAGAAGCCCGGCGAAGATGCACCCGTCGAAACGCAATACACGATCGAGTATACCCGACCCAGCGACACATGGACAGCTAACTTCTACAACGTCCGCAATGAGAATGGCCGCTGCACTTTGTCGGTAATGCGTTCCATTACCCAGCACTGGGCAATCGGCGGCGAACTACTGCTGGAGTGGAATGAGCCAAAGAACCTCATGACAGACTTAGCTTTTGCCGCACGGTAAGTGCATAAACAGAGTATTCGATAAAGACTTCTTTTTTTAAGAGTATTCAGTCAAATTCGTTGCTTATTCTATATATATTTTTTGTGTTACCAACAAACATCAACAGCTGTCCTTAAAGTAGAATTTTTTATTTGAGTGATTGTTGATTTCCATTAATTATTGTTTCCACTATTATATGGCTTACACACTAGTTATATATCTTAAGCTTTATATGAAACAGACTTTATCTCATATATTTAAATATCAATTAAGCACACACATTAAAAGGTTTTTAGACACAACTTTCCCTACTAAATATCCCAATCCAAACCACTTAATTAAACAGCTTTGTTTTGTAATCCTGCAGCTACTCGCATCATCATTATTCCTTTGCTGCGACCGCGTCACGTCAGGGCTTGGACGTTAGCTATTGGCAGCGCATTCATCCACAAATTCAGATGGCCAATCTTTTGGCCTGGAATCGCAGTACACGCAAAACAATTGCCACCATTTGCTATCAGTGGAATTTCTGGAATTGCGCCGTGCACGGCATGATCGACTCGGATGCACTCGTTGGCTTCATGTGGACCAAGTGCGACCTTTAACGCATACATATATATAAATCCTAATTAATGTTTACTTTCTCTTTAGATATCTCTCGCATATACCGCTGCAAATGGGCTTCAGTGTGGTCATGAGTCTGCCCACAGATCGTTTTGCTTTTGGCATGCGGTTTGTTTTAGATCCTAGCGGTTTGAGACGCGGCGACTAAGATGTTAATATTATTATTGAAATTATATTTTTTACCAAATTGTCAAATAAGGTCATGTAAACAATTAAAGAAATGTTTGGTGTTAAATCAAAATTTAAATGTTGCAAATTATTAGCGCCAACAAAAAATCAACTTAAAAAGTACCCTTTTGTTATCATTCAGCCAAACTTTACACACAACTCTTACGTTTATCTATATATAAGGAAAACATTACCATAAAGCATTCGTGGTAGCCCGGAAAAAGCTTAAATTATATTCAATGCTTAGCAGTTGACCAAACTAATTGCCATTTCCTGTTTTTCTTTGCTTTCGACTTTTAAATACGTTTGCGAAGAAGAAAACCCCAAAAGCGACCGACTAAAAACTTGACTCAAAAGCGTATAAATAAAATTTATAAAATGCCAACACACACACAAAAGCTCGCACACACACACACAATCGCAGTCTTTGCACACTTTGGCACTTTCGTAGGACACGCTGCACATTAAGTATACGCAACGCAGACACACGCACTTACACACACACACACACAAACACAAACAGGGAACTACATTATGGCCACAATTTTATTTATTTTTATATGTTTATACCCTGTACGGAGCACAACGATTTAAAGTGGGTATAATACAAACGAGAAAATAGCAGATAAAATAATGCAGTGATTTTTTTAAATTTCCTTTTATTAATTGAAAACATTCAATATATTAAAACAATTCATTTATATGCACATCTTTATTATTTAAATTTGTTGACTGTATAAAGACAGTAATTTAAATTATATATGAATATAATATAATATGATATATAATTCAATAAATGAAAGGTATCTCCTCGTGGAATACCCTCAATAAAATCACTTTATTTTTGTTTTCGTTTTTGTGGCCGAAAAAGTGCAGTAAGACTCTTTTGGCCGATGCATTTGATTTATGCGCAGAAAAGTCTAGACACAGTAAATATTTTTTAATGCTCCACACGCTTGAAACTGAACAGAGATTTTGCTTAAGAGCGATATATATATATATATATGTGTATCCAAAATAAATACAATTTATACAATACATTTGCTGCAATATGAGACCGAGAATTCGTACAGAGCTCAGCTGAGGTTCAACATAATTTACTACATAATGGCTGTTAATCTGCTTAGATACGCAGAGCAGACCCAGATGGTTGATCAATTTTATGGGGGCTGGGGAAAGAAAGGCCAAGCGTTGACCTATAAAAAAATGTCTATAAAGGGAGACGAAGGCAGAGTGTAAGTATTATAGAAATAGAAACTTTGAATTGATTTTGTTTTCTTGGTTGCAAAACTTTTAGCCCATTGAATTTGGTTTCTGTGCAAACATTTGCGGCAATACGCACATGCGAAAACTTAAGGCTAGGGTCTATTGGCAAAATGTTCGCAGGGCAAACTTTGCATGGCAGAAGTTTTCAATAATTTCACACCCACACAATCAGATTCATGCGTATGGATAAAAAGCAAATATTAATATTTCAATAAATGCGGAAAATCCTTTTACAACGTTTTCTCGCCTACCAATCACAACAGTTTTTGCTTGTGTTTATTGTTGTTGTGGGGCTGCCGCTTGCCGCTAGAGGGCGCTACACGCTTATCGGCGACTTTACAAATCATTAGATTTTCATATCCGATGAATTTTACAACAATTTTTAAAACATTTACCCAACAGCAAAAAGATTTCTGCACAACTTTCATATCTGCAGCCTCTCGTTCCTTTTTCCAACCCAACATTTTGTTTGCATTTTCGGCATCGTGATGTCAATTTGTTTGTTTTTCATATGGTGTGCGGGATGTGTGTGTGTGTGTGAGAGAGTGTGTGTACGGTATAAATTTTATATACGCTGCATATGCAGACGTCGTCGTCCCTGTTGCCTTATTCATGCGCGTGTCGCCATTTTATGTTTATTTAAACTTCCTTGTAGGCACACAACAACGAATGAATGAAAAGTGCGAAGAACTGCAGAAGTGTAAAAAGCAACACCAACAATGCCCGCTGGATCGGCACACACACAGTCACACACACACATACTCACGCACACGCACACTCCAAAAAAGTTATAATAATGAAGAAATTCATAATAAATTATTATCAATGGCAAAAAGGAATGCTGAAAGGCTTTCAGCAGCGGACACAAAGGCGCTGCATAAGAAAATATGTATTTAATAATGAAATTAATAATAAAGATGCCGTGCAGCTGATAAGCGAAATGAAGTGCTGAAAATTAAATAAATAATGAAATATCATTTCACCCAAGTAGCCCGAAAGGATGTGTTGCCATTGAGCTGAGTTGATTGCAGGACAATCAATAGAAAAAAGAGGACTCCAGAAATATCTGAAGACAATTTAAGAGCTTCAACTTTAAAAAAAACTGATAACAAAAAATATTTTAAATTATATATGAAGTAACCATAAATAGATAACTATATAAGCAATATAAATGATTTGAACTTTATGTAATTTCATAATACAATGAATATTTAAAGTCTTATTAAAAATGCAAACTCATTTAAAATTAATTTAGAATATATTGATTATATATTCCAGCATATTCATTATTTATTCTCTGCCTTATTAAAGCGTTTGTAATTTTATAAATTGGCCGCATGGTATTTTTAATACTTCTCCTCCAGCTAAACAGCATTTAACTCAAGGCAACAAGTCCAATCTTGGCCAAAATGAAACTAGCTAAAAACACTGTAAATAAAAAAAAAAACAAAACAAAGCCCCAACCGCTAAATTTCTTTAACTTGGCAAAGCCGAAGTAAAACAGGAAAAACCTCGTTTGTTTGCACACCAACCAACATTTATGTTTATGTTAAACAAAAACAAAACCAAAATGCAAACACACACACACACACACAGACACTGATACACACATACAACCGAGCACAGTTTCGTAATTCTTGTTGTTGTTTTTTTTTTGTGTGCTTTTTTTTGTGCTGTTTTTCGTTTGGGTTCGCCAAGTGGAAAACATATTTAATTAAAGCTATCCGCATATTAAAAACTTTTTTCCGTCATTTTGTTTGCTTTTGCTTAAATTTTACACTCGGCTAGAGAGGTTTTTGCTGCACACACTTTTCGGGGCTAAAAGACTTAAGCTGCCACATTACGAGGCATAAACAAGCGAGTTTGACGCCGTGGGAGCCACTTTAAAGGCCCGAAAGTGCTTCGGGCCACGACGCGGGTCACTCAAGTTTTTAAAAATATGCAAAATTTTAATGAATTTTTGTTTGCCCCACAAACCCGCACAGACCGCCCCACCAGCCCCACCCCCCTGCCCAGAAACACGCCCCGAGGGTTGTCGACTACTTAAGCAGCTTTAAATGCAGGTCAACTCCTAGCGCAGCTTTTCCTTAGCCCCAAAGTAGCCCCAAGTTGTGAAAGCTGGTGTTAACAATAGCTTTAAGATATAGTAATTATATATTTTAAAAGCTTTGTGCTTTCTTTCTTAAGGGTGTATAATCAATGTTCTGAAAATATATACATACAAATATATAAATATAAATTTTTAAAATAAAAATATTTATTGATTATCATTTAAGTAAAATTAGACATACAAATATATATAAATATAAATTTTTAAAATAAAAATATTTATTGATTGTCATTTAAGTACAATAACTGGTAATATGTATAAATTTAAGGTAAATAAAATTATTAATAAAAGCAGCAAAATTACCTTACTTACCTAGATGTCACAGTTTTTAAATATTGGCATATTGACCCTGCATAAAAAAAGTGGTGAATTTATTTATTCTGATATATATTTTAAATATTTTTCTTACTTAACTTAATATTATATATTATATTGTCTCCTAATTGTTTAAGAAAATATTGATTTTAAAGCTTGCTTAGCTTTTTCTTCTGATTAAAAATATATAAATATACTTTTCTTATATTGGATAAATTTTCATAAGATCTATTTTAATATATTCTTCTAGTACTCAAGCAAACGCAATTCAAGTCAGGTATTGAGCAAATTAACCGTATTATTGCCTGACTTTCTTCCACTTTTAATTTTCAGCTTTAGTTTGCAAGGACGAGTCATAAAATCGTAATAAAATTGAAAAGTTTTTAATTTAATTGCAAGCTTCGGTCTCTGTGAACTTTTTAATTTAATTTGCCGGCACCGCAAGTGCTATTTGACTTGGCAACGCATTAAATGGGCCACGGCATTAACATAATCAGCTCACATATGGCGCCAGCGAGAGGAAGAGAGAGGCAGAGAGAGGGGGAGGGGGCGTGGCGTGGGTTGGCTTAAGCCGCTTCTGAAGTGGCAGCAACAAGTGGCAGCATCTGCTGAACTGAACTGAATTCCAAGTAAGCAGCCAAGGCAGAAGCAAAGTAAATGCGCTCAGGCTTTTGACCAACTGACCAGCCAGTGAAGGCAATCGCTAAAGGGGCGGCTCAAGAAAGTGGGTGTGGCAAAGTACCTTAAGGTAAGTGCTCGTCTAATACGCTGCTTAGCATTGGCTTTGGCTTTGGCTTTGGCTTTGGCCAGTGATATGTGCTTAGAGCTGAGGAGCTTTATGATTAAATTGAAGTGCCAATCAGGTGCAAAGTGTTTGCATATAAAGCTTTTCGATTGCTTTTGTGCCATAAGCTTTGGTTTCTTTTCTTTTATTGTGTGATCAATCGCACATAAGGTTTGAACAGAGGCAACCTAAAACATTAGGAAATAACAAAAGATGAACAAAAAAATTGTTACTCTTACTGGATTCTCTTTCTCGGAATAAAGTAAATTTATTTGTTAGATTAAATACTTCACAAATGCTTTACACATGTTTAATGAACCTTAAGTTGCAAAATTTGCTAATAAAAAATGTTAAGGGAGAGAAACTGAAGCTTTCCTATTTATAAGCTGAAACAGTTTTGAAGATTAATTTTTACATTCTTATATATATTTAGCAAAGTTTTAAATCTTTTCAACCTCAAGTTTCTATTTCTATCTTTTAGTTAGAGTATTTGTTGTGTGAGCATAATTGATGTCCTTGCCAACAGGCTGACCGCAATTGGGGGCCATTTTTATTGGCTTCATCACTTTTGCGCCTTTATAAGAAGCAGCAGCAGCAGCTGCTTCATCCAACAACAACAGGAAACGGAAATTGTCTATGGTAGCCAAAGTGCGTTTTATGCGTTTGGCAAAAGAAAAGTTTGACTTTTGTTGGATTTTGGTGCCCCAAGAGGCGCGCACAGTTGGACAGTTTAAGTGTGTTGTCTGCATAGGTTGTTTGTCTTATTGTTGCTGGAGTTGTAAGAGGGGCAAATCGAAGGCAGCAGACGATGAAAGCGGCTTAAAGCGTTAAAGTTTGAATTTTGTGTGATTTTAGCTAAGATATAAGCTTTAATTCAACCTAAATAAAAGTAAAATATATTCTAGAAAATTTAAATATTTAAAAAATGTATTCCTTGAATGATATGAACCAAATAAATATTTATAAATAAAATATGCATAACATAGTTAATCAAAATTTGTGCTACTATTGAGTCAGAGTATATTTATATTGTTTTTCACTATTTAAAATTAACTCATACAATGAATTAAATTAAATAGCAATTTATGCTTTCAATTCAATTTACAAACGCTTTATTACCCAAATCAATATTAAATACGACTCTACTTAAATTTCTTAAAAATACTTGTAAAAAACTACTTCAAGCGCAGTTCATGGCATTTTTTTTCCGCTTGGCCATATTGCATATATATTGCATTCAATTTAGTTTTGACGTGCAGGCAGAAATGATTTTCTATAAAATAATTAAACTGTCATGAGGCTGTCAATTACAGTCAAAGCGGCACCGCAAGGCATAGGCCCATACACATATATATATATATATACATATATAGATGATATATCGAAAAAGTGTATTTCAAATGGAATTCTTTTTACTATTTTTTTTTTTGCCATATTTAAATTGGAAATCAAATAGTGCTTCAGCTGTCGCCTGCGAGCGACTCTTCAAATGGCGCCCCTTCCCCTATATATATATAAATATATATTGGTAGTTTTAGCGTTACATTTGCTGAATAAATTCAATTAAATTGAATGCAGTTTTGTGGAAAATAACGTCGCGTGGTATTTTTACTTTTTTGCTTAGAGCAGACTCTATGCTAAAAAATTCAATTTACCTGTGCGTATACGCAATATGGCAAAAAGAGCTCCCACAGCCAAAAAAACAAAAAAAAAATGAAAATAAGCGAAAGAGGTAGAAGAAGAAGTTAAAGTACTCTGAAACTTTTCAATTGCCCAAATGAAACCGAAGCCGAACGAAATTGGCGGCGAGCTGAGCTCCGCCCCGTCAACTTTCTGAGCACTTTACCACTTGTTTATTTAACGCTCCGGTTCGTTGCGTTCCCAAGCTCTCAGTTTTCAGTTTACAGTTTCAGCTTTCAGCATTCGAATTCTCCACGAATCTTTGGTGCCCTCTCTCCACCCCTAACGTAGCCGACGGCTGCTGCTCTCGTCATCAGTTGCGGTTGCAGCTCATAAACGTTTCGCACTACATTAAATTTTATTTAGCGCACTCTACTCGTCCTCGTTGCCCCTCCGCATCCTGCGTGTCCTGGGCGCCCTCTCAACGTTCGCCTGTGCCCGCATTCATATTCATTTGTGTTAAACGCAGCGTGTCACACATAGATACACACAATGACACACACACAAACACGCACACACGCACACACAGTAACTATCCTTTTTCCCTTCGGTCTTTTTTTTTTTTTGCAGAGCACCGCAAAAGTTTGTTTGGGCTTAGAAGCCGCTTCACTGCAGCAACTTTAAAGTTAAATATTCAAGTTGCATCAAATCTGACTTTGATCACAGTTGGCCGCGACTGAAAACCTTTTACTTGCGTCAATTGTCTGCATCCAAAAGTTGAATGCTATGACAACTTTGTAAGTAATAAAAAAAATAGTTGTTTTACTCAGCTGAACTAAAGCAGTTAATACGAGCTTTAAGTTAGAATTAAGAGCTTGGCTAGTGCCTTTTAAACTTAATTTACAACAACAGTCTTTTATCAGCATTAACTTAGCTTCTAATTGATTGCATCGAATATAAACTTTAATTTATATATTATTATCAACATTTAGTAGTGGCATTTAATATAAAACTCTGCCAACCGCATCAATTGCAATAAAAAAAAGGATAAACGATAATGTGCTTCTTAAATAAACGCCTCGTCAGTTTCGCTTCTTCAAGCACGCACATCAAATGAACATTACGCATACGCCATGTGGCATGTGGCATTTACCCCTGCCGCTATTTAGAGACTTTGCACGGCCAATAGCCAAATGAAATACAATACACACATGCAACAAAGGTTGCCATTTGAGTCAATTGCCAAAAGCTAACGATCAACACACACACACACACACATATACAGCTATTTGTATAGATACATTCACACACACACACACTCATATATATATATATGAATAGAAATGTGTATAGCTGTCGCTTGGTCTACCCACTCATTCTATAGATATAGTCAACAACTCATGCAATTGCGTGCAAATTACCGAATTAGCCAACGCTCGCCACCTCAACGCTTTTGCCCTGTGTTTAGCTTTCAATTAAAGCTCTCTTTCCCTCTCTCTCTCTCTATGTCTGTCTATCTCTGTCGTTCCCTCTGCGGGCCTGTCAATAAAAGCGACGAATGACAACAACGTGCGACAGGCGACGCTATAGAAAATTAACTTGACCAGAACTGAAATAGCCAACATCATTTTTCCGCACGTAGTTGATGCGAACCGTTTTTATTGCTTTACTGCGGTTGCATTCTCTTAAACCTTTTCGCCCTTAATTCGACACATTTGGACTGTATTGGAAATGCTTGGAAAAACATATTTTTAAAGAGCAATTTATTAAGTAAAATTTATTAGGGGTACTCCCTGTTGCAATAAAAAATAACTCTTTGAATAAATCATTTAACTTATTTTCTCTAAAGATTTTAGTTTCTGGAATGCAAGTCCAATGTTTTAGTTAACTTTCTTTTGTCTTCGAAAAATTTTTATTAAACAAATGCATATATTATTTTATATTAATAAGTGAATGTGGTATTCTTACTTCTAATATATATTATTTATTACTACTTCTAATATATATTAAAAGGATGCTCTGAATGAATTTATTTATACACAACTTTAATACCATAACCAATTGAATAGTTTATAGCATATAATAATCTTTTATTGAAATATATTTTTATACTATCTGCTTTTATACAAGAGACGCATCAGAAACAATTAACCAAGATTTTTATACAATACACTTATTTCATCATTAATAAACTCAAATCAATTGCCAATCGAAATTAACATTTAAGATTCTATGCAATTTGGATCAAAATAAATTCAAATTCTGTGAGTGTATTCAATTTGCGACAAACCAAATGTAAATGTTATTTTCCTGCTCTTTTGCTCGAACACGTTTCGGGTCAGATGTCATTAAAATCTTGCTGGTTTCGGTTTGGCATTAAGTTGTTTTTGCACCTTTTATTTGGCCAAATCAATTCTCATACATTTTTCAATGCGCCAGTTGCATATGACTGCCACGCCCAGCGCGGACCAGCCATAGAAGCCAGCTTGTTCTTTTCACCTTTGTCACGAAGTTTTCACGATTTTT
Source organism: Drosophila lacertosa (assembly GCA_004143845.1). Lineage (NCBI taxonomy): Eukaryota > Metazoa > Arthropoda > Insecta > Diptera > Drosophilidae > Drosophila > Drosophila lacertosa. The sequence continues at coordinate 13,411 of SCDZ01000711.1, read as the reverse complement.
GTTGCGTGGCTTTTGGGTGGGGGGGGGGGGGGGGCGGGGGGGGGATCTGTGGCAAAGTTCGAGGCATTGGCAAAGTTTTTGGCAAACGTGACGCATTTTTAAATGGTCACGTTTTGCAGTTTAAGCGCCAGGCAGGCAGCAAATACATCAAAGCGCCAAAAGCGCCAAAAACCGGCAAAAGCGGCAAAAGCGGCGAAAGCGGCGAAAGCGACGCAAAAGTGTAAACAGGCGCGTGAGAGTCGCTGCAAAAATTTTGGGGCGTGGCTGCACACAAAACTTGCACGCGGTGTGAACAAAAAAAAAAAATAACAAAAAATAAATAGAAAGAAACCAAAAATGAATTTGCAGCCAAAGCAAACCAGCGAAAGAGAGAAAAATGAAAACACATCCAAAACTTGGCAAAGTTTGTAAACTTTTTAAACGCGAATTACACGCGCTGAGCTTGTTGAAGTCTTACGGCTTAGCAGCATCGAACCAAAGGGGTGATTTTCTCGGGGTTGAACGGGGTTACTCTAAGAATTGTAATAGAGAAATTGGCAAACGAAATTCGACGCCTTTTAGCACAACATTTGAAATATGGCAGTTGAGCGCTGTGCAACAAGATTTGCGCTCTTTGCAGGTGCCAACAAATTTATTCTATTTATAGCCGAGTTTAAGAAACTTTTCCATTTGAAAATAACGTTAATTGCACTTTGTTATATGATGCTTTTATCGATTGGCAATTACTTTTTAAAGCTATTTCAATTATAAAGAAAATTCTGCTTATGCTCAAATCAAAATAAAGTAAACACGGTCAAAGCAAAAATAGCCAAATAAACTTATTAAAAATAAATAAACATTTAATAATTATTGATAAAAGAGTAAAGATTTTTTAGAGTATTTAGACTCGACGGTAATAAGTATTATTTCATAAGTGTTTGAACAAAATAAAAGATTGGTATAGAATAATCTATTTTAAACTGATAATTTTTATGCACTTTTATTTTATACAATAATTTCCAAAAATGTCCATTGGGTATCATTAAACAAAAGACCCTTTAACTTATTCCCGTCCACTTTTTTTTATATAAAGCCGTCCACAACTTGGCCAACATGTCACCTGTACAACATTTGCCTGTAAGAAGGATCAAAAATAAAACAGGAAAAAAATATGCGTATAAAAAGGCAGGCGGAAACCCGATGGCAGCGTCATTTGGTGCAACCACTTAAATGGCAACAGTAATTAGCATCATGGCCGCATGGCAGCTGCTATTAAACAGTCCACACTCACACGCATAACATAAACTGGTGCGGCCAACACGGCGCATACGCAACGTCGCCGTCGCCGTCGCCTGTTGTCGTAAACTCTGCTAAACTGTTTGCCACTTTGTCGCGCAAAATGGTAAACTTTGTCGACGGCGATGAACTCAAACTCGAAAACTCAAATTCTGAAAACTCGGCAGCGACCACGACCCAACCCGACAAGGGGCGGTGTCCGGTGGGCGGGGCGAGCATCATCAAAAGGCTTAAGCAGCTACAGTCGCAGCCAACAACAACAAAAAAAGTGGGCGCTGGCACAACGCAAAACTTTACGAAATAATTTTGCATAAATTTTGGGGAAAATTTGCTTTTGGCTTTGCCGGTTTTTGCGTCAGGCTCCTGACCTGCTGCTGCTGCTGCTGCTGTTGCTGTTGCTGTTGCTGTTGCTGCTGCTGTTGCTGCCGCTGTTGCAGCATTGAGGACAGCGGCGGCAGCTGCGGCTTATTTACAAGTTGCCATAATATTTTGCGCGGCAAAGTCGTGCCTTGTCCATTGCCCCGCCCATTGCCGCAACCTCTAACCCCAACCAACTAGCCCCATTCCCCGCCCCCCCCCTTCCCCCCACCTGCCACCGACTGTTGTCGACAGCATTTTCACGCTCGAACAAATCACAAGCTGCTTAGTTTCATAATTAGAAGCGTCACATTTTCGAAACGCTCCAGACATAAAACTCCTTGTGCATTACACCAAACGGCAGCAGCAACAACAACAACAACAGCAACAACAACAACAACAACGATTCCTGGCTGAGAAGCTCCTGCGGAATGCATAAACTGAGCTACGCTAATACGCAGAGCTGTAGCTGAAATTTTAAGATGTTTTTACAGAGGGGTAAAATGGAAATGCCTAAGTAGCTACACTGAGCGAAAAGGTGCTGCACTTGTTTGTTTGTTAAGCTGTTATAACAGCTAATTGAATATTTAACAAATTAAGTTATAGTTTAGTGTAAATGTAGATCGTTAAAACTTTTCTGAAGTTTTAACCTTTCGTAAACAACATAATTAATCTTAATAATTGCATTATATGTATTTGATATTTTAATAATAATAATTTAATAATAATTATAGCTTTGTTTTATTCTGTCTTAAAAGACTTTTAAAGAACATTTAAAAAAACTAACAAGAATTTTGTGCTTTCATTGAAAATAAAAATAAATATTAAAAATGTAAATAAAAATTGGTTTATAGGTAAATTTCATATTAACATAAAATTTTATTTAACTAACAATAATTTGCCACCCGCAGGATCTCCCCACAAGAATCCTTGCCTAATCTATATTAGTTAAATAATTAGACTCAAAGTTCTTGTTGTCCACGTATTAAGGTAATTCCATAAGTTGTTGTTATTGTTTAATGTAGAACTAATCAAGCTGCCAATCTGTTTAGCAAATATTAATCATACAAATTATGAATAAAAAAATTAAAAAAAAATAATTTCTTGACAGCTTACCCTATATACTATATACTACTATACTATACTATACTTACTATATAATACAATTTTATATTCACTTATAATCTTTAAAATTTTTAACAAATTTAAAAGCAGATCCTTTATTTCTATTATCTAGACTACGCCTCTGTGCCTCAACTCAATGTCAAATACAGAAGCAACAACAACACGAACCGACTGCCAGTTTGTCAGCCGCTTCCCGTAAACCTCAATGGGGCCCCGAGACCAAGCTGGCAGCCAGTGTGGCCTGTCATTATTTTAATAAAGTTATTTACCTGAAAGTATGCAACAACATTTGTTTGCCAGCCAAAGTAAGCCATGAAATTAGGCGCAATTGTACATCAGAGTTGCCAACTTGCCATAAACACAACAACACCAAATGGCACACAGGCAAACAAACACACACAAACACACACACACACACACTTATAGCGCATTGACACAAAAGACAAACTTGGTCCTTGGCAGGGTTCAGAATGGGTTCCCGAAAAAAAAGGAGCGAAGAAGAAAAAGAGGTTGCCTACCTTCAGCCTAGAAACGCAGTTGGAATCTCTGTTCGAGTAACTTTTGCTTATTTATGTTGATTTTCTAGGCAGAACTTCGGACTCCTTCGGAAATGGCAGACATAAATTAAAAAGACTTTTTTGACAACCCTTGAAATTATGATACTTATTATTTAAGACGCCCCCCCCCCCCTCCCCCGCCCATTTCATACCCCTCCAAAAAAGCGAGAAAAACTTTTCTGTGTGCAGGTTGAAAGACACATTTCTTCTGGTCGCCAAATGCCGGCGCATAAATTGCAGGCACAAAGCTCGGGCTCACAGCCAGGGTTGCCCCAGATTTGTACAAACACTATCGCTGCTGCCCGCCCACATTTGCATGTCAGCCACCTAATCACAAACGGATAGTGTCGAAGTAAATTTTCGATTTTTTACATACCCTGCAACCGACGAAAATGGAGTGAGAGATCAAGGGTATATAGGAGTTGTTCAAATAGACAGATCAATCTATATTAAATTGATTCTTAAACATAACAAACTCTTACAAAACCTATTCAATTTGTATTCATAAATAAACACAAATGTGATATCATTTTACAGGGTATATTTCAGTTACGAACTCCCTTTAACTACATCCTTACTGCTGCTTTGTCGCTAGGAAAATGCATTTTCCCCATAGCTTTGTGCCAAATGTGTTGGGCGCTTGGCGCTTGGCACTCGGTAAATCTTAAAGTAAAATTAGCTCTTGGCTTTAAGGCTTAACTTTGGCAAGGCAAACGAAATCCTTTTCAGCTGTCAGCACGCCACTTGCCAAACAAGAGAGCCACCGAGAGCCAAAGATGCTCCTCGGCTCCAGATTCCTCCTCAGAATCCCGGTTCGCAGCTGCAGCTACAATAAGTAAAAGTTGCCCCTCCTTCAACAGCCAACATCTAAGTCAGCATAATGCGCTAACAAACACTTGCCGCACTGTGTGTGTGTGTGTGTGTTAGTGTGCACTGTAAGAAATTTACAGTGCAGTGACTGAGAAATCTTATAATAACTGTGTGGAAAACAACTAGCGCAAAGTTGGATTAACATTTCTCGGTTTCAACTCTAACTTTTCTTTGGAACTAATCAGTTTTTTTGAGCTGCTTTGCAACCAAAAATGTTTCGAAGTTTACACAAAGCAGCCAAAAAATTATTGAAGTTGCAAAAAATATAATAAAATATTTGTTGACTTCAAGGAGAAATGTGAAATATATTAAACAAATTTAGCAAATTAAATATCAATCATATTTTATGGTAACCAAAATATCAATAAAATATTTGTTATACTTTCAAATAAATACAATATCGATAGATAAGGAATAAACATAAAAATTGACAAACAAAATGTGTCAAATAAGAAAAGCTTAATTTCTTATAGTAAATTTTAAAGATATATACATAAAGTAAAATATATGTTCCTTAATTTGATTCCATAATCTTAGTTACATTTTTCTATATGCCTTCTTCTTTTAACTTAAAATAAAAGACGCTCAAAATGTCAAATTTCTTTCTATTTGCTTTGCGTGCTTTTATTTTGGCATTGGCCCAAAGGTGTTAGCCGAATTGTAAAATTGCCATCAGCTAAGCGACATAATGTAATTGGGTCAATTTCTTTGTAGCTGTTGCTGTTGTTTTCTTGCATTTAAATATTTGGCAAAATGTTGTAGCTATATACATATATATATATATTTATTTGTATGTGTGTGCGTGCCCGCATGTGTGTGTGTGTGTGTGTGTATGTTTGTCTGACGACCGCAAGGCGTACACAATTATTTTGCCAACAATTTGGAGCAACAGCAGCAGCAGCGGCAAAGTTGCCAAAACAGCCAGCCACAGACCCAAAGTCTTTGGTCTTCGGGCCAAAGTTTTTGGTTCAGTTTGCATTGAAGTTAGCAGCGGTCCTCATGCAGCTGCGCCCTCTGTCGGCCAAAGCCCAAAGCACACAGATGGATACCCAAACCGAAACTCGCACTCGCATGTTGAGACTTTGGCGAAGCATTAGAAATCTATAAAGTTGACTTTGTGTGGGCCACATTGAAATCGGGCTTACAGTTTTCCCAGCCCAGCCACGCCCACTAACTAGGCGTATATATAGTATAGTTTAGTGACAGTTTGCCCGCAGCGAGTGTCGCTGAACTCAACCAAAAAATCGCATCACTTTACAGTGGAACAAATATGTCAATAGACAGGTCAAAAAATCAAAGTAGTGTTTAATTAATTAGATTGAGATTATGGTTTACAGCAGTAGAGTTAAATCTGAAGACATTTTAATATATGCGAAAAGCTAAAGAGGCTAATTTAAAAATCAGAAATAAAAAAACTTTGTTTCTTAAAAATAAATCACTTTACAGGGATTTGTAGTTTACTTTTAATTAATTAAATTCTTTAATTCTTTTTTAAATATAGTATATTATTCATATTATATTATATTATATATTTATTTTATCAACCTTTTATAGTTTAACTTTAGGTTTATCTTTTTTAGTAATCTGCAATTTTTTTTTTTTTTTTTAATTATTTAATTATATCTCATTTGATTATTTACAAATCTTTCATTAAATACGAAGCAGCTTTAAGTGGCTATTTAACAAAGGCAAAATTAGTTTATTTTCTTTATTTCTTTTCTATTTTCTTTTCCATTTATTTGCAACACAGAATATATTATAATTGAGATCGAGGTTTATAGTTTTTTTCTAGTTAAGTTTACTATAAGATTTCAGGCCACTGTGCGCCTTTCGTATTGAGCCGCAGACGAAGTTTGCTGTCGCTGACACTGACAAAGCGGGGACATGGGGAATAGTTGGCCCAAAAGGGGGCGTGCCTGGGGGGAGGGATGGCGTCTTTGAGTTAGCCCGAAAGGCATTTTACTTGTTGCCTGTTTTGTGTTTCACGACTGTTTGCTGATTAGTTTGGGTTATGGCTATTTGAGTTTGGCATTTATCTTCTGGCTGCCGTCGTCGTAATATAATGAAATAATTGATGGGCGCCTGTGCTTTATCAATAAATTAGCTGTCAATTGTTGCAGAGCCCCGCATCTAGTTCACGAGTTTACAATTTTTGTAACTCTTTTCGCTGACTTTTAATAAAAGCTTTTGCCAAATCATTTAGTCAATTCAATTCGTTAATGTTTTTTCACGTTTTTGGCCACAGGCTGAATCTCACACTTGAATGCGCAACCATCGCACGGAATTCTAGTTTAATTTTGGGCTGGATTTTTTTTATATTTTTGCCTGCATAGCGAGAGGCCCAAAAAGTTGCAATAGACAAATGGATAAATGAATGCTTCAAAATTTATAACTCAATGCACATAGAAAATAGAAAAGAATTGCGGCCAAAGAATATTCAGCATAACAAAGAGTTGCAGGCAAAAATAGTTTCATTTGTATACCCTGTGATAAAGATGTAACACAAGGTTGTTTAAGGCAAGAATAAGCAGAAATAACAAAGGGTTTATTTAGTCAAATAGTCTGTTAGTTAAAGATTATAAAAGACAGCTATCAGGGATCTTAAATTAAAAATTTAAAACTAAGTTTAAAACTATGATTACAGGGTATCTGACTGTCTTGCACTCTCAATTAGTTAATCTTTCTTGTTTTTCGCTCTTTTGCAGTTAAGTCGCAACAACAAAAGGCAAAGGCAAATGTGTTCAAGTGAAATAAATTACATTGCACAGCGACAACAACAAATGCACAAAAATACTGCACACAAAAAAGGGCCACAAAAAAAAATAAATAAAAAAATTAAAACAATAAAAAAAAAAATAGGGAAACGAAAAAGAAAATACACAAACAAACGGCGCTGGGCAAATGAAAAACGCGTAAAATAAATAAATAAAAATGCAAACTGATTATGCATGGCGGAAAAATCCGATTTTTTATCAAAAAAAAAATAAATAAAAAAGGCGGCAGTCAGCGCCACGCCCCCACATGTATGCCGCCATCCAGCCACGCCCACAACTAAACTGTGCGGCAGCAATCCGCACACAAATCACAGCAGCAGCAACAACAAAAAGAAAACTGCAGCAACAACAAAAAAAGAAAAAATTTGCATTTTAATGCGCTTCACTTGTTTTGCCGAACCCGAAAAAACCCGAGAAGTTTTCCCACTTTTCCCTTAAACATTGAGCGAGCGAGAAGGCGACACATAACGCTCTGACATGTGTGTGTGTGTGTGTAAACGTGGGTGTTAAAATATTTTACTTAGAGCTTAAATCCAGGATGAAGTTGAAGGAGACAACAGCAGCAGCTGCTGCCCACAAAAGTATGCAACAAAAATGATAAAAACTTTCATATTGGAAAAAATATATATTAAAACAGATTAAAATTAATTTTAATTTAAAGACCGCATTAAGTTAAAGTTTTAATAAACAGAGAACAAAAAACTTAGTACCTGAATACTGATTTAAATACAGAAAACATTTTTAATGCTTCCTTTCTTGCACTTATTTTGCTCTTTTACTGCGCAAGTTTAAAAAAAAACTAAAAGAACAGCATTCACTAAATTAATAGCTCTTATTGTACTCATCAAAAGTTGTGCCCAACCTGCCAAAAAACTTTTCAAATCAAAAACGAAAGTTTCTTAAACTACGCTCTATTAATAAAGAAATATATTTTCAAATATATATATATAAATATATATATTTTTTATTATATTTCTCTTTTGGCTATTTATAATATGCCGCATTTATTGCACAAATGAAAATGACCATCAATTTGTGTAATATTATGTTGAAGTGCAAAACTTTTCTTATACTCGTTATGTGTATGTAAAAACTTTTCACATGCTAACCCGTAGGAAAAAAAATGAAAATAAAAAAGGAACTGACTATGAAAATGGAATTACATGAATTTCAGTCCGAAAAATTCCTTTTTGTTCCCCTAGTTGGCTTTCAGGTGGTTTTCATTGAGAACCCAACTCGTTGCTCCTTTCAGCCCAATTGCCGAGCATTGTGCGGCGTAAAGGAAGCGTGAATGAAGTAGGATGTGGCAAAGGATATGGGTATGGGTATGCGAGTATACAATAATCAAAAATCATGGCAACAGACACTGAAATGACACCTGTCTGTCTGTCTGTCTGTCTGTCTGTCTGTCTGGCTGTCCGTCTTGAGGTCCTGTACCTTTGTCTGTCCCGACCGCCTCGCTTGATTTGCCATGAAAAGTTTTTTGGCCATGGCTATTGAATTTACATATTTTGGCTACGAGAAGTTTAGGTCTGGAAATTCCTCGATGCAAATTGCAAAAAATATGAAAAAATAATAATAAAAAAATTTGACTTCGTTCGGCTCGCATTATTTACAACTCGAGTTTTTGGATTTGAAGGACTCTGTGTCACAGCTTCGCAGGACAGCTTGGCTAAAATGTATTTTGCAGTCTTTTGTGCAAATTATTTTCTGCATTTCTATGAACTTATTGATTGGCTTGTGAGCATAAACTTTAACATGCAACGGAAAAATATCACAATTCAATGCAAAATATTCTTTGATTGAACACTGCAAGAAAAAAATGGTTGGTGTGACCAGTTTTCTAATAAATAAACATTCTTTATATAAATAAAATAAAAGTCAAAGTTTAACTAACTTATCATAACAAAGCTTTTCTGAAGCTTATTCTATTTTTTTAAATTATCTTTAAATTAATAAAATAATCTTTGAATATTTTATAACTTAACTCCTTATACTTTGCTCAAATAATGCTAAATAAAAAAGTTAATAAATTAACGAAACTGAAGCCTTGAAATCCGATTTATTTCTTTCTTTTTTATACTCTGTATTTTATTGAAAATAATATCTAAACACAAATACATTCAATTGTACTTTATAAAATTTTAAAAAAATGTGCTTTCAAGCCTGTCAACACATAAGCTTAATTTTAGCGTTAATTAAATAAATTAAAGCGCATCAATTTATAAACATTAGATGTTATTGAACACCTTTATACAATAACAGTTATTGTTGTTATTTGTTGTTCCTTTTTTTGGTGCGAAAGTGTTTTTCACGTGTATGTTATGCACAACAACTAGCTTTTTTGCCACACACACACACACACACAGACACACACAACAAGCATTCCAATTGTTTGGCCAGATTCACATGCCAATGATAAAGTTTTTAACAGTCAAATGAAAAGCTCATTGAATAATCTCACAGCACAAGTCAGCAACAATAACAACAACAACAACAACAACAACAACTATAACGATAACAAGGAGAACAACAAAACATATGCAACACTGGCACTGTCGGGGTTGCCAGAGGGTCACACGAATGGGTAGCTATTGACGTTTAACAAATGGCAGCTCAAGCGGGCGGGCGGGCGGTGAGTGGGCGGGCTTTATTTTTTTTTTTTTTTTTTGAAGACTGAAACAATGCGAATGCATTGGTGAAAAGTTTTACATTTCTTTTTGGGCGCTGCCTTTATCAGCAACGAGAAACGCTGTCATAAAAGTGTGGAAAATTTTCAAGCAACGTCATCATCAGCAACAAAAGCTGGCACAACCCACACACACACACACAAACACACACACACACACACAGCCCTCATATCTTGTCAGTTTTCTGTTTTTCTTTTTGTTGTTATTGTTGCTTGGTGTGGGCGAATGTTTAGAGTCTATAATCTTCAAATAATGGAAAAACTTTTGCTGTTAAGCAAGAGGAATGCCAAAGCTTAGATTTTTTTTTGTTAGCTGCTGTTGTTTATTTTTTTTTTTGTTTTTTTTTTGAGAAACCACACTTTGAGTTCGACTGTAGATTTTTTTTTATTTTATGTTAGTTGACAACCCTGGCTACTGTTTCGTGCTGCTGCTCACTCGATTTTCAATTTATTTCGTTTTGTGTTGAATTTTTTTTTCCTTGCTTATTTTGCTGCTGCTGCTGCTGCCATGAAAAACTTCATCAACTGTTTGCACCGCTCTACCTGTGGCTTAAAGTCGGCAGCGCCCCTTTGCCCCGCCCAGCTGCGCAATCAGCCAACATTTTTTTTTTCAACCCCCTACCTAAAGAATTTTCTCAATTTTTTTTCTGTTGCTGTTTTGCTGCAAATGAAGTTTGTGACAAAAGCAGGAGTTGAGGGGAATGGAAAAAAGCAACGTTTATGCTTTTTATGACGCCTTTGTGCAAAGTTAATTTCGATTTTATTGCCAAGTGATTGAGATTTGAATGGAGTTCGTCGCGTTGCCAGCCACACTTCAAATTAATTCGCACAAAAAAATCGCTGTGAAAAGCGAAGGCAAGAAGAAAAAAATTATATTTAATATAAAAATTGTGCGGCAAGTGTCGCTAATAAGCCATTGGCATTGGCATAAGCTGTGGCTTATTAATATCTCGACTTTTCCCCCAGTTCTTTACACGTCTCTCTCGCTCTCACTTGCTCCCACTCTCGCCCTTTCTCTCTGCACTAAAAAGCCGTCCATACAAATGTTGGTGACAAATACAAATTACTGTATTTTTATTATTTCATTTTTATTTCGCTTTTTTCAATAATGAAAAGTTAAAATCAAATGGGGATGACAAAATGAAATGTCACGAGACTAACGGTATAAAGCCCAAAATATTTAAGCTGATAATATATAAAGAAATACTGCCTGATATATACGAAATGATATATCTGAGCTTATTTCTTCATTCATTTTATAGCATATTTTATTTAAGTTTGCTTATCATTTTATTTATTACCTTTAAGCATTTATTATATATTAAAAGCAGATTAAATTTTGTAAGCTACAATTTTAAAAAAAAAATAATTAAATAATTGTTTGTGCAACTGTTAATCAAATAAAGTTTAAAGGAAATGGGCTAAGCTTTTATAAAAGTAAACAATTTATGAGTATATAAAAGTTATATATGGACAAAGACCAAAGCATATATAGGCTGACTATTCTATCCAACGCCTTAAATATTATATAATAATAATTCATATATATATTTTTATACACAACTCGTCACACTCACATCTCTAACATTAAAATTGACATTTGTAAAAAAAAATATACCTCGCACACAATTGAAAATAGTCGACACAGCCACAACCACCGCAGCAACAACAACAACAACAACAATCAAATGTCAACGAGGCGCAACGCCCAAAGGCCAACAACCCCTCAGCGCCCCTCCCCGTCCCCTCCCCCTTTGTCAGCCATCAACAACGATATGGCCTGCAAATAAAAATAGAATTACAAAATAACAACAACAAAAATAAAATAAAAAATAGAAATGCCTTTCAGCGCGACAAAATATCTTTTATGCCACTCTCGTTTTGGGGGTCACTTGCACAGTTGCAAAACTGTACGCCAGAGGGCGCACAGGCCGAAAGGCTTTGACGCCGCCGCGGGGGGGCGTGGCACCTGAGCAGCGACAAAATATGTTGGGGCTGTCGAAGGTCAACAGGAGGCCAATTGAGTGGTGTTTTTTTTTTATCACGCTCCAATTTCCAGACAATTCAAAAGTGTTTTCTGACATATATTTTTTCCATGCCGAAGCGGGAGAAAAAGCTGTAAGAGGAGCTTATTAAGAGATTAAATTTGGCCAAGGGGCGTTTTAGTGCTTTTTTTTACTTTATGCTTAAGGTATGATTTTAAATAATTAATATAATATATATATTCCATATATTTATACATATGTAAAAGTAGTTTTCCCAGATTATTCCCAAAGATTTTCTTAAAGCTAAGTTTTTTTTTTAGAATATATTTTCTTTACCAAATCCATTTTATTTATATATAACATAATTCCTGCCAGTTTAATTTTAAAAACAATTACAATACCATTTTCAATTCAAGCGATTTCAACTGTGTATAAAATAAATCACAGTAAAATCTGAAATAAATTTATATAAATATTCCGCAACTGATTATTAAAGCTCTTAAATGTAACCACAACAATTTTGGCATTAAAATCGCGCTTTTGCTGTACACTGAACACAAACCAAAACCGCAACAATTACAAAAAGGGCAACAAACAATTTTGGCAACTTTTCACATTTGTTCGCACATTAATTTCGCATTGCAAGTGTCAATAAGCCAACAATAATAATGCACTCGATGCCAATTTTATTTTTCTGTTTTCCCTTTCAAGTGGATGCTACAAAAGTGTCATTGAATTTGTAACAATATAAAAGAGTTTTTTTTTATAAAATTTTAACATATCAGTTTTTGAATGAATGTCTAAAAAATGTGCAGACATTTCGCTTGTTCTTCGCATTTTAAAGCGTATTAAATATTCGTTGCAACAAACATAAATTTCCCATTTTTTTAATTTTTTTTTGTTGCATCTGAAAAAGCAAATTAAATACACCGCCACATAACGGCGAACGAGCGAATGAATGAAAGAAAGAAAGAAAGGGCAGCGATAAAAACTGCAAATGCAATTTGTGTGGGTCACCAAAATAGTTCCCAGCTGCACTTGGCTGCAATTTTATTGGCCTGACCCGGTCCAGAGCCAAGGCCCGGCCACAAGTCCGGGCTAACGGGCTGACAAGCAGCGGCCGCGTCTGCTGCAGATTGCACCTGCATGGATATCCGTTGCAGCAAGTTCTCGTCGTGGTCATCATCGGTGGCATCGTTGCATATTCATATGCCCCATGCTGCATGCCGCCAGCGCCGCCATCTATTGTCGTTGCCAATGCGGGCGAGCTGATTTTATGTGGCTGACCATGTCAGAACGGGTCGTTTGGCCATTTACTGTGTGTTTGGTTTTTATGGACGCGATTCCGTAGTAGCCCTAAAAAAGTACAAATCAAGAGCAGCAACATTTATGTAACAGTTACGTTGACAATTGCAATACTCTTTTAAATGAATTAAATATTTATATTTATTATTTATTTATATTATATTTATTTATGTGTATATATATATATATATATATATATTTATATTTATATATATATATATTTATGTGTATATATTTTTTGAAAATTGTTTAAGGATTCTTGGGACTTTAGTTAGGCTTTTTTACCTTTTTACGTTCTATGTTCTCACTTTTCTTTTTTCGTTATTTAAATAACGGCACGCTAATCTTATCTGAAATAAATTTAACGGAGTTTTTTATACTTTATTTTATTTTATTTTATTTTATTTTATTTTATTTTATTTTATTTTATTTTATTTTATTTTATTTTATTTTATTTTATTTTATTTTATTTTA
>SCDZ01000710.1:0-31898 GCA_004143845.1 Drosophila lacertosa | reverse complement strand
ATCATTATGGTAATATTGCATCAGCCTTTAATTGTGCTGTGATTGGTTGTCTGCATGTTGTCGCTTTAAGAAGTACCGTTTTAGCGGGGCGACAGCGTAGTGTCGCTGTCGCCGAGTGTGGTTCGGTGGTAAGCACAAAAAGACGAAGTAACGGCGCGGAGTCAGTTGTGTTTAGATCTTCAGTGCAACCGAAACTCGCTGTGCTACGACGATGTCAAATAATAATTGTGCTTCAACATATATATGTATATGTATATTTCTTCCTTCCGAAAAGTCGCTACTGTTAACGTATACAGTACTGTTTAACTATCAGTGTTCACATATACAGCACTGTTTACGACAACAGCAGTCGCTTCGCGTGAAGTATCGGCCCAATTTAAAGGGGTATTGATAAATAATATTGATAATACTGATGAAATCAGTCACACCATTTAAACCAAAAGTCAAAATAACGAAACGTTTGTGAAATAAGTGTTGGAATATCCGTTATAATCGTTCGCAAGTGGAACGTGTAGAAAGAAATGAATGGAGGCGTGCTGATATTGCACAGGCGCGCACACGCTGCGCAAGGACCACCTTAAATTCGACAAAATGTTACTAGAAGGAGACCAATCGTAAATGTTGACTTGAATCGCGCTGCATTCAAATACGATTCTACAATCCCTTACAAAGATCGTAGCTGCATTGTTATCGGTTTATTGGCTGTCGTATGTCAGCATTGCAATTTTCAGAGTCAATTAGAATCTGCCGGATTATGCTGCGCTGGTGTCAAAGTAAAGCTGCCCGTTTTGAATCATCCCGTGTTCACCAACCAGGCTAAAATCCGAGATAAGCGTTAGGGCGTTGAAGATAGTCGATAGCTTAAATTTCGTTATTCAAAGTCAAATCGCTGGAGAGCTGAATTCAAACAGATCTGTTGTCAGCGTGACCGACGAGGATAAAGCGACAACCTATTCGACAAATGTGCCAGGAACTCAGCCGCATAATTAACAACTGAAGGTGGGATCAATTACAAAATTATTCCAATGATTATTCCAACTGATCTTCCATTCCAATTTTAGAGGATTCAAATTCCCGTTTAATAGGCTTTTACGAGGATAATCCATAAATGGTAAAGCCAATCAATTGAAGTATGCCGGATTCATCTAGAGTTTCCCGGTTTTTCGCATGGTCGGTTTCACATTCTCGCGTGTTGGCAAACCGTCTTTGTTGTTTGTTTTTATGCCAGAAAATAAATCAAAAAACGTTATATATAATTTCGATTCAAATAAATTCAAATATATATAAATTTACTGTTTTATTAAATTCTGGGCGTCAAATTGGGCTGAGACAAAATTCCCCGGGGCCGCTAGCTCATAATAAAAATAAAATATTTTTTGAAGTTCGAATTACACTCATTCATTACGTTTTACTATAGCACGAGTTATTTAATTGTTGTGATAAAGCAATACTCTGTAACACTTAAAGAATGTGTTACAAAAAATTGTGGATATAATTTTTTGGTTGTCAGAATAAAAATAATATTAAGGTAAAAAATGTTCGTTGTTTTTAAAAAAAATTTACATATATTAATATTTAAATTTTTAATTTATACTATTTTATTTACACTAATTTATTTATTTATTTTATTATATATTCATATTTTAATTTAGTATAGAAGATATACATCAACCACGCGGCAATTGTACAACACATACTTGAGACCATAGCACGTTTCACTAGGGTCGTCAACTGCACGCCGCAGTCTTACAAATTGAGCCAAAGAGTAGGGAAAATTGGGATAACGCTGCAGCTTTACGAACTCAGCAATAGATAAGGTAATATAAAGTATTGTCCAAGGGTATAAAGATCTGAGTCAGACAAATAAAGAATCAGTTACGAACAGACGCGAAAGTGTTTTGAAGTGTCCTTCTAAGGACTGTCTCTAATAACAGTAGAACGTGTTTGCATACACATTCACGAAGTGAAAGTAGAATAGACATTAAATTTTGAATTAATATTCGGGAATACCTGCATCCTGCTAGGGGTTGGGGGAAATCGCCAGGAGGTTTGCGAAAGGAGAATTTAAATTTTAGCTGACTTTTCTGTGTAACACGATATTATTGTTAGTGGATTGGATTTATTTTTTTATTAGTTCATAATGTTCTTTTTTATTTTCACTTATCTTAAGTATATTTTTAACTACGACTTACTGTATTCTTTTTGGGATACTAGCCCAGTATTATTTGTTTATTTTTATTTATTTATTTGTTGTGTTCAAGTGTAGGATGCTTTTATTGATTTCTCCAGACTCTCCTCTGGCTATTGACTATTACCGTTTCCAATTAAATATCACCTATCGTAATGTATATATATATATATATATATATATGTAAAATGATAATATTATCCGTTTGATTGGTTTCTAATTTTATTACAATAAAGACACCAAATAATATAGTAACATAATCGCTGTAACTAATCAAACAATGCCCTTAAACCTATTCAACTTAGCGAAAAAAATCAAATATTCTGTTATTATTATTGATATCAATTAATAGTTTCAATAATTTAATTCCTGAGATATTGCCATTTTACCATTTTAGTTGACCTGGGGTGTATTAATAAGTGTGTTTTTTTTTTGGGGTTTTGTTTGAAATTATGTAATTTGTTTTACCGTGAAACAGATATCTCTTTCGAATGTCAGGTTGTTTCTTAGTTCTCGTTATATTGGTTCCACTGTATAGTTTCCTGATGCTAGTGCCAGAAACACCATATAAAAACATATTGAACGTATTTAGGTTTTAAATTTATTCTATAATACATTGATCTATAAATATATACACTTATTAATAGTTATTAATTTTTTCGAGGTTTTGTAGACTTACATGTGTAATATTTTCATATTTAATACTAATGATAATATATAAAGCAAATTTCATTTTATGAAACTGAAATTAAATATAGCAGCATTATTTTGTAAATTTATATCGTATATCAACATATACATATACACATAACTGAATTGAGTACAATTCTACAGAACCGAAAGAATGTAAATATATTTTTTTGTTTTTTTACTTTTACCATGCTCTACCTTGCAATGGCAAATAGCCTCCACACTGTTGTTGATGACCATTCGAAATAAAATTATTTTGGTTTCGATAAGCCATAGCTAAACTATTAGACATAAGAGTATTATTGCAGGGTTGTTGTAACATAGAAGCATTGGAACCTCCAACTGTCCCACTGTAACTTGCTATTAGAGACGAAGATGTATCAGGTGAGTGAGAGTTAGGTGCATCTCCGGGGATAAGATTGAGAACGCTCGGTATATTAGTTGTAACTGATGATGTTCCAGTGCCACCATTTACATTCCCATTACTATTATTGCTGTTATTTCCAGAATTCGTTGAGCTATTTGTATGTGATTGAGTTTGAACTGCACTCGATGCTCCAGAGCAAGGTTTTCCATCCTTTACTAAAACTGGAACGGCGACACGTCTTGGAGAGCTTGCAGACTGATAACAAAAATGAGAAAAATTTATGTATTTATATGCAACAGTCAACAGATTTTTTAATGAACAATTAATGAACAATACTCGGCCCGCACTTTGTTATATTATTCACAACAAATATGTAAAAGCTTCGATCGGAAGAAATAACAAGCAGATGGAGAATCGTTGCGGTATTTAAGCAATTCCATCAATTTAGAATTTTTTTAGAATTTTAGAATTAGAATTAGTGGGCAGATTTCGCAAAATTAGATAAGAATTTTGTATGTTTTTGTCCAGTTTTCACGTCTGATAGCCCCTCAGGTAGCATTTAAAAATTGATGAACCGTTGTCCTTTTATAGTTCCAGAAACTATTGTTCGGAAATTTTTTTAAAAAAATTATTTTTTGTACGAGTTTTAAAGCAACCAATGGCACAAATATGTTCTTTATTAATTTTTTTATGGTTAGGCTATTAGATAGATCATTCTAAAGTAGATACCCGAAATATTTACAAGTGATAATTAATAAATAATTACAATGAAAGCTCCTCTCTTTATATATTGTACTTATTCAAAATTTCCAAATGTCATATATAACTCGTTTACGCAAGGTTTGATGTTAAACCACTGACCCCATCTTCATTAAAAAGCCAAAAAAAGACAGGCCATAAGAATTACTCTAGATATTTAAAGTAAGATTACATATTCTTATTTTAACCTCTACAACCAAGCTCTGTAGCTATAGAAAGATCGGAAAAGGCTGTAGTCGAGAGTGCCTGACTAGGAGATATCGTAAACCCAGCTGTCTTCGTAAATAGTTTATTCTCCCACACCCACCAATTTAAATTTTATGCATGTTTCTCGCTACACTTTCCAGCTTTGTTTTACGCAGCAAGCGGCATAAATTTAAAATTTAAATTGCATAATTGTCTTATTTTTAATTGTCGTCGAGTTTGGATTGGTATCGAAATGTGAAATAATCATAATACTTGATTTGTGGCTCTAAGTTTATAGTCTTTGTACTATATGAGGATCATCAAAACGATCTTCATATAACAAATTATATATATATAAATTAAATGGAGCTAGATATTGCCTTTGAATTAGGGTATTCTCTCATACTATTCTTTAATTTAGATAAGCACAATCAATCCGTATGGTATGCAACAAAAACTTCAGCGCTAAATTTCTTAATTCCTTATCATACCTTACCGTATACTTCAGCAACCCATCTTGATGCTTCGACCAATAGATAAAAAAATGTTATGAATACTATGTAACCATTAGTCCTCAACAATGCCATTCAATAATAATTTTGAGCAATAAATAATAGAACCAAGCAAATTCTTATGATAACCAAAATTATAATTGATCTTTGCACATCTATATACCACGTCGTCAGCAGCTTTTACTTTTTAACTATTTCTGCCTAAGTAAAATTGCCTGCCTATTAAGAAAGGGTGGGAATTAAAATTTTATTTCAGAACAAAATTTACCCGTCAGAAAACTTTTAGGATTTAAACTAAGGAGGGTATATGATTAAATTGTATTTTGTAGATTTAAATATACAAGCTTCTGATTTTAATGTTTTTATATAGTACACTGGCACAAAATAATGAAGCCGTTTTAAACAATTTTTAATTGCAACAGAGTACATATAAAAACGGAAACCTTTAAATTGGATCTAAGAGCTGTGACTTACTGACTGGATAAGCATTGCCTATTCCACTGAAAAAAATTTAATTGCTTCAGCTATATATTTATTGACATAACATCCAACATTTGTCAAATTTTGTGCCTACCTAGCTCTAAAAATTTCTCTTTAACAGAAAAAATGTATTATTTGTTGTCAGTTGGCCAGAGACAGTTTCACAGGCCATCTATCTCCGAAGATAGCCCTCTGTATAAAAAGTTTTTAACTCATGTACTGATTTAAATATTTAAAGAAGTTTGAGCACCTGAAGTCCTTTTAGGCAGTAACAAAATTGTATGAATAACTAGTATAGCCCTTATTATATAAAACATTTTCTTCGTGAGTAAAGTAATATGTATAATTAATTACCATTGTTAAAAATATATGCAATAAGTGCCTAATATTTGGTGTTTAAACAATAAATATTTGTTGTTATAAAAGTGGCCTTTTTTTTACTGGCTTCAAATTTAACTATAATTGGGTGGGAGAGATGACAAGTTATTTCTCAAGATAATGCAAAACGCGACACAACGCCAACAAACATAATTCATAGAAAGAGCAATGTTTTCACTATTTAAGAAACCAAATTTCCGTTACAGATATTAAAGTATTTGTTAAATAGGAAAGTTTATTTCTTTTTTTAATATTTTATGTTTCTTTATTTTTATATTTTTAAAGTAAGCTGCGAAAATTTCCTTCTGGACGCGGACATGAAACCTAAAATGTAGGTAGATTTTTAATATGCCATTTGACACTGTTGTCAACCAATTGTTGTCAACCAACATAAAACGCTAAAATGAATTTTGTGGACAATATTAAGTGCCAATACTTTATCCCACTTATATATATCGCACACTTTACATAGCCCGACAAAAGTAAAATTATTGTCCGATCTAATTTTTATCACAAAACGATGTATACAGCTACAAAATTAAACAAGTAAGCAGGCTCTAAGAAGATCCCGACTAGATATTACACCAGTCCATATTGTCATCATTCTTGAATGTACGCAAGCACCCGCCATCTGTACATATTTTTGTATGTTGAATAATAACGTATATCCACGGTTAATTGCAGCCAACAAATATTGGGTATATAAACTGTTAAACTGTTTTCAAATTAAAATTTCATCGCTGAATTTCAATCGATAGAGATTATCCAATAAGGAGATTCAATCAGATATTTCTAATTTTTAAGGCTATGTTACTTTCCTTTCAGCGATTGACTGCAAATCAGCACCCAACATTCTAATTCAACAGTATATTATTTATGTAACTACATCTGAATCTACGTAGTTAGCTTGTTTAAAATAAGTTCGCTTATATCATCCTCAAGTTTCGAGAAAACACATTTTCTTTCTAGGCTTGCTATATGCCAAAATAGAATATAAAAAAGGCTCTTCTGCCCAAAATCCAAATATTAAAATCTTTATTTTAAAATCCAGCCATATGATCCCTGATATTGTTCTGAGTCCTTCCAAGTCACATTAAATCACTAACGGACTATATAAATTGCCCAATACTGTGTCAATTTTCTAACAAAATAACATATATATATATACGATATATATGTTTATACTTATATCATAGGGTTCACTATTATTTTGAGCGTGACTTCTATTTTGTTTGGGACCTCACTCTTTCTAAGGGCAACAAACTATGCGAGTCAGAGTCAGACTACCGATTGTTAATTCAACTTGTTAAACAAAGCTTGGATTTGTTATCGGTGGTCTCAATAATTTCTAATAATGTAACTAAATTAATGTCCATTGAATGGAATAGTTAACAAGTGGTATGCTTGCAAGAAAATAGTTTAGGATATGAATGAATACACACTTATCAGTTTTGAATGAAATAAGATCAAATTAACTTTACGTATTGCTAAATACAACATCAGTTGGGAACATTCTTTTTTTAATGTTACGTGTATAAGTTATTTTCGTTGCTCTAATCTTTTCAAGCACTCTGTATAGTTATCTTAAGACTATTAATGATGTCTGTTAACAATTTGCTTATACTTTTTCATTCAACTGTAAAGGTGGGATAAGGGCAACAAGATATTAACAGAATAAGGAGTCTCTCGAAATTATCGTTGATTTATTTTTGGAAAACTATAACTATATAACTACTTATTTCTTCTATAGCACCAATTAATTTAGTTGTAAGCAAAAAACTAACAGGCGTCCCAAAAATACCTTTTAACTGGTATATTCAAAATAAAAGAGAAAATACAAATTAATTTCCAACTTCAATTCCTATAAGCGACCGAGCGGTGACCTAAATCTATAAAATCTATAAGTCTCGCCTTGTTGTGCATATTCAAAAAATTTTATCAGCTTATGTGATTCGAAAAATGGGGTTCAAAGGGAAGGACATTAACATAGACATTAGACACACCAAATATATATTTTTACACTTCATGAAAATGTATTAAAACCTTCCTGGATATTCCCGAATAGATAAAATCTTTTCATTACAAACATTTAGCCGCCATAGCTTAGACATAGAACATACACAAAATCACATACATTGCATGCCGCAAGCTGTGCACCTTACTTAGAGAACTGTTCTGTGAAAAATAATTAGTCAAATAACTCATAAGTGAATCGAATGCTCCGTGAATTCTTTCAGAACTAATTCAAAGTATCCATATGTATGTAACTCATTTTATGAGTTTTCTTATTATTATATAAGTTTACAAAGTGCATAAGTTTATAAGTGATGTAATGCTTCATATAAATCTTTGCAACCAACATTGCAGTCGAGCAGCTAGCATTGATCTGCAAAATGTCCACAGCGGAAAAAGATATAATAGACATTTTAAAATATCCCAAATAATTAGAATGAGGCTATATCACTAAAGCCGAGATGTAATGTTTCGTAGAGACCGCCGTTCATCCTATACATTTGACCGCTCACGTTTCTGCGTGGCATATGGCACATGCCGCATACTCTGCATAGGTGGAACTGGGGCCTTCACTGATATTTCTTAGCCAAAATCCACAGTGGAAAAAGATGAAATAGGCGTCTTCAACTTAAAAGCTGGGTAAGATAGAAATTTATTTTTGGTCCACTTTTTATTGGGTTTCAGCGGTTGCAGTTACGGCTTTGTGCCATTACTAGGCTGGTAGCATCCGGTTGTACTGCTGTAATAATATCTGGCAGCTTGCAGACAAGGATCTTTGCCGATATGATAATGGATCGGTGTGCGGTTCGACGGATTTTGGTACCACTATGCGATTGTCGCCCCATGAAATTTAACATCACATAAGGTGATCCACGAACCTTTGCATGTTTGGTGACTCAGCACACTAGCTTTTCCACTAGTGAGATAACCGCTGGCGATTTGCTGTGTGCTCAACGACAGTGCATCAGATGACTGGCCGCTTGTATTGTGTCGATGCTCAAAAAAATGAGCTAAGCAGAGACATGCTGTCACTACTATCCACTATCACTTTATCGAGCCGCATGAAAGGCTCCAGCAAAGATCGCCATATAGAGTTAATAAACAAGCGTTTTCAGTTATCGGTTGACATATAAAAGTAAGAGTGATGAATGACTAACGATTACTGGCATCTGTTACTAATATGTCATAAATGGTGGTTAGTTCGACGAAAAAGTTCTATAACATAGAAATCTCTTGACAGTACCATTTGCGACAACCAGTCGTTTGTCGCTGCACAATGGTTAACCTTTAACTAAATCTATCGAGATTCTTTAATTAGCCGGAGTAGTTTTTTCTTTGTTCTTATCTTGTATTAAGTAAATGGGTCGTCAAGGTTTTTAATATTGAAGTGAGTTTGTTCGGTGTATAAACAAACTTTAGCTTTATAGCCCAACATCGCCTGGATTTTTCCTCTACACTAGCTCAACTTCAAGTTGCAAGGGGGGAGTAAAAAGGGGAGGCCCTCGATTTAGATATATTTTCAGACCATCAATTCAGGCCCTCGCCATGGGAGGTGGCCTCAAAGGCCGCCACATTTTGCCAATTGTTTCGTGATGCTGTCTTTGACCTGTTCGTGACCAGTTCAGTTTGATAATAAAGTTTCTTCTTATCTGGTGGTGTCACCCATTGGCCAGGCTAGCTCGTCATCTGAGATGGCGATGAATGGGTGGCTATTTTCGTACAATCGATAGATTTTGCCTTCCTCTTAATGACATACGCCACATATTTGTATCGGCCTCACCAGCTCGTTTGCTATGTGGTATTCACCCGTTGAATAGTACATCGTTGACATTTAAAGTACCGCATAGTTGCTTGTACTCATTATACAATGTCACTTTTTGCTGGTTTGAAGAGAATACCCCATCAAGGAAATCTTGGTAGCCCCGACCGACGCACAAGTTTTCTTCTGAAGGCGCTTGTTACCGTCAATGAGTAAGCTGTATGTGTTTCTTAGGGATATGCGGTGCAGTCTATCCCACCACAAAAGCAAGCTGTTCCTCGCTTTGCCAAAAATTGATAAATTTAGACTTTAAGGAAGCGTTGGCTTTTTGAGTGGCATTTAAACTCGAAGTATTAGTAGCATTTGATTGTGCCTCCACAGTGGAACAGTTAATTGGTGGTCATAAGCCTTCCGGTGGCTGACTGCGTCGAAAGCAGGAAAAGCGGGAGACGTGAAATTCGATTAAAAATCAATCATTTGAACGCTCTATATAAAAAAGAGCAGCGTGCCCTCCCTTTACATGGCTAGACGGCAGCTATGTCCAAAGCATAAGCAGCCAAACGGTGCTTAAATAACCAGTATGACTGCGCTGGTATGATTTCTGCTTTTGCGTATAGGTTCTGTGGTATGGAGGAGGGGCATGAAAATGCGACTGAGCGTCAAAAAAACCATATTTATTTCACATGTGACCTTTGCGAATACAAGAGAGGTGCAACGTTTGTAACGACTGCTGGGTTCAAGCTATATCCTAGACACATTCTCCGGAAATCTTATTTGATTTTTAGTGGCTGCAATTGGTTTGAAATTGTGAGACTAAAGTTGAGCATTTTAAACTGATTGAATAAGGCCGCAGTAAAGGTAAGGTGCGAAGTTTATATTTTAGTTATGAATTCTGTGCATCATTCTATCAAAGACTATTCAGACACGATTACAAGTAACAAAATACTAGACGACACTACATGATTATCAAATTTTAAAGAGAGTAAAATATAAATTTGTGTTCTGATCCAAATCATTTTGACTTATAAAAAATTGAGATTTAAAAAGCTTTTCTACGATAATAGTAATAGTAAATAAATTTAAGACGCCAATTTATTTTGCAATGTCCACCATATCTCTCATCCAATTGCGTATTGTCATCATTTGATACTTCTTGCGCTGCTTTTCAGAATTTTCCTTATGAAGCAACAAGATTTCCACGCGCCAATATCACTTTAAGTAATTTTTTCACAAATTAGTTGTCAAATTTGATAGAAAGTTGCAAAACTCATCGAAAGCCATAGTTTCTAAAATATAAAGCTGTGCTTAGCTTTAGTGAAATAAACTTATCAAATAACTACTGCAGCAAATAATATTCGTTTTACGCGAGCATGTAAGTTATATGGTATAATATTATTATGTAGATGTGACGTCATTACCGATACAAATTAATTTTGTATGCATAGTTTTTGGATGATTTTGTTTAATTACCTGATTATGTTGATTTTGTTCAGCCATTGCTTTTTCTTTTGCTTGTCGCTTGCATTTATACCGATGATTTTGAAACCATATTTTCACCTGAAAAATAAACGCTTATTTAGCTTGATAAATTGCATTTATCTCGAAATAAAAATAACTACATTTTTTTGTTCCTTCAATAAAAATGAAAATATGTGCTTTTTTTGATCATATAAATTAAATTAATGTACATGCAAGGTGTCCACCTAAGTGGATGTCGAGGTATCGAAAATTAAAATGATAAATGGCTATTAAATATATTTGCAAAACCATAAACCATTGTTTTCCCATTTTCTGAATATTAACTTAAGAATATACAAACCCGGTTGGAAATCATCAAACTCTTATTTCATAAATTCTATATCATCTGTAGTTAGTTCACTATTAATGGCTTTGAGGTAAACTTTTAACTTTGAGCTTAACAGTCTTACTAAGAACTTATAATATGATTAAAGTCATAGTATCTTTAAAACTTTTAAAAACGTTGTGTAATGTTTAAATATGGTCATTTATTTTCACAAATACATATTTATATATATAAATATATATATATATATAGCTAGCTCTTTCATTGGAATTGCGCCTATACCTACTATTATATGAGCATTTAATAAATATTAAACCCCCAATAGTATGTATATAATCGGATTGAAAGCAATTGGAATAAAAATTTGTATTTTGTTTCTATCAAATAATAAAAATCATAACAAAGAATATAATTTTTCTAATTATTTATACAATACAATTGCATTCTATTCATTTTAAATATCTTATTAAAAAAGTTATTATTATCAAATATTTTTTATACTTTTAGTTTCCCCTTTTAAAAAAGACAATGCTCTCTATTTATCAGTATGTTTAAACGTGAAAACATATTTAGGTAGACAGTACTTATGAAGGGGATGTGTATTCCGCTTCATAAGTTAGATTATTTTACTAAAGCAAACACTTTTGCATTGAACACAATAGCAAAAACCTTTTATAGCAGTGAGCGTGTTCAAACAATGAGCACATTTCAATACAATTTTTGGGGTGAGTTTAAATATATTATTTTTCCCCATTGTTCATTAATGCGTTCTTATCTTTCAAAAACATGCCACAGTTTTCCACACACTTACTTCAATGTGTTCTAGAGATGCTTTATTCTAAGGTAATCACCACTTCTGTTTAGGTGGGCAGGCATTGTTTAAGTTTCTCAATAATAAAATTCAAGGGTGACAATGCACAATTCAAATATTTTTATTGTTATAACACGTCACACCCCATAGATTTTGTTGGTAAAGTAATTGCTTAACCTAATAATAATTATATTTTTTTTTTTGAAAACGTACGGTTTTCTTATAAGAAATTATATTATGAAGTATTTAAATAGTAATGCAAACATTGTCACATAGAGTTAATAATATTGAATTGGCATAAGGCATAGGTTAAACTATATTATGTACATTTGCATACTTAACATCATAAATATCAATGCTTTAATGTATTTATTAGGTTTTCACTTTTTTATTAGGTTTATTTCGATTTAATGTAAAACTATAAGACAGTTGTGTAAGAAAACAATTAATAATACTAAATAAGTAATAAATAAACAAGAAACATTAGTCGAATGCACTTTAAAATCAAGTAATTAATTAATATTTTTGCGTGTAGATCATTTAAAAAAATCTCTTAAATGGTCGTTTAAAAAATATATATATTAATGCAGTATAAAAGTATTCATGGACAGAGGATGAGCATTGTACCGGTTTTAATAAACAACCACATAATCAACGACAATTCAGCAAATAATTTGAGGAAAATTGAGGACAATAAAACACTGGAAAACTTAATCTTTCTTTACTATACGTAAGCTAGTCGAGAGAAAAATACGATTTTAATCGGGATATATTGAAATATGAAATTGCCTTTACCTGCGTATGTTGTACATAAAAGTTATAGGCTATTATTAACGGGCGGGTAGATACATGGACATGACTCCGATATTAACGTATTTATAGAATAAAATTACTTTATACTGTTGCAAATAGGGACTACCCTCTGTACTAGCCTCTTGTAATTTTTGGTATTTGTTTATTAATATAATTAAATGGTTTTATACCCTGAACCCAATGGGTATACAGGATATGGTGATTTTGTAAGTAAACATTTCTGACCTCATAAAATATATAATTTATTAATAAAGCCTACGATTTTAGCTCTCTCTCTATCTCAGAGTACATCTGTTAGTCTGTTCGTCCGTTCATTTAAACATATAGTGCGGTTTTTAAAACTAAAAAATATATACATATCGATTATGTATGCTCCTATTCAATACACAGCACAAGTTAATAAATTATTTTGACTAGATATAAGTTATAATATTAATGGGAAAAAGATAGCAAAAAATAGCTTACTTGTGTAGGCGTCAAGTGAATGAGACTTGCTAAATGTTCTCGCTCGGGGGCCGACAAATATCGCTGTTGCTTAAATCTTCTCTCAAGCTCATAAACCTTAAAAAGAGTAATTTTTCATACGTTTTAAACCTTTATCAAGTAAACAATCTTCAGTCGAGGTTGAAATGGTTAATCTATACGTATGTATGTGCATGTATAAAAATAGTTATTATGAGAGTAGGAACATATACAAATAAACTAGCATTGCCAGTCCCAAATGAATATATTTGTGATTTATGTGACCCCTAACAGACAAGTACAAAGGTATATTGCTCGTTGAAATACACTTTTGAAAAGACGTTTTAATAAGAAGTAGAACATCATTTATATAAAATAAATATATAATTTAACAAGTTCAAAAAAACATCAAAGTCTAAATACAATCTATGGCTTCAGTATTTGATATGCTTTATGAAGTCAAACAAGCTTTCTATAGCCTGTTATATAAATTCAACTCGCAATATGAAAAAAAATATGTAAGCTTTAGATTTTTAAATTGAATTCACCATATAACTATTCAATTTTTTTAATATCTTTATTAATTTCACCATTGTCTATTAGATTCAAATGGTTCAGTATGCTTTCGTGAGGAATACGCAGATTTACAATATTGCGCTTATTTCGTTACCCACTCAATGCAATTCAAATACAATGCCGTTGCGTTTAAATTATTCGAGTACCGCTGGAATGGGCTTCTACAGCTGATCGGTTGCTACCAACCTGAGTGCGTGCTTAATTGGGTAAATCAGAATATTAAAATTGAAAACGAGTAAACTACCAACACCCTGTTAAAACTTGGAGTCACTGTAAACACTAAATTAAGACCGATAACCGATTGGTTGTGTTATACTTTTATTTATAATAAATACAACTTATTTTTGAATACATTTCTTTAAAACAATTTAATTGGGAAAAATGTCGCAGCCTATTTAATCCAGTTTATAAATTTAATTCTAAAATACAATTTATGGTCAAAAAATTGTTTTCTATATTTTTAGTATGGTATCGTATAGGCTCCTATAAGATTCATTTTAGGAGACTGCGCTGGTGGTTGCATGACTTGAGGACAGTTCCAGATCAACCAAGTCTGCATAATGGCACATTTTTGCTTTGAGGCATTGTTTAGGTAGAACCGGAAATCCTTCCGTCAAATTCAAATTCAACATCGCAGGATATTTCTTCTTGTTCATCGGCGTCTTAGCTTGACAACTCCGAAAACCTACATACAGGGAGCATTTCTTCCCTTGTCATGCGTTTGATGCTCGCGGACAAACTGGACGATAATGCTTTACATAGTGGAATCACTTAGACTAAGTACGAGTGCAACTTTTCTTTACGATTTACGCACAAAGTTCAACAAAATTCGGTGAAAACAAATTGCGTATATATAAAAAAAAAAATTACAAGTATATTAAAAGCATGCGGATCATCAAACACCTGTGAGGTATTTAGTTCCAATAAGCTGTGGCTTTAAATTGGTTTTAAATTTAAAATTTGTTCAATATATATATATAGCGGCACATACATATATATTATTAGTTTAAGCATTACACTACCAACCTTAGTTTATTAAAATTTCATTATCTTTCTAAGTTTATTTTATAGAGCGCCTTAAAAATGTATCAAAGGCGCTGGTTTAATTAGGTTGTATGTGTTTATACTGGGGTTTTTTTTTATTTACTCAAATTTTCATAAAAACACATGGAATATTTGTAAGCTGTCCGGAATTCGTCTTTATAGTAGTGGCTATGAAAACAGCATAGTGCTTCCGAAGTTTCCTTAAATATCTCTTTGTAAATGCGATTTATTTTATTTGTTAAGAATATGCGAACAATGTTGGATGCATCCAGGCCAACAAGTATGATTGATATTTACAATTAATTGCCATTTAAATATTTATAAAGCCTTAATGAAAAAATAATGTGATATTTACAATACACTTGAATCCCTAACTCTTCAACAAATATAAATTCATATTTGGGAGATATTTGCATTGTACAAATGTGTGTTTGCACTTGATGTTTAACAAATACTACTGTTGAGTATACAGGGTATTTATATACATATCCCTTTATATAAATTGATAAAAATAAACCTGAACGTGCACGTATAAAATTGTGTGAACGATAATTTGGACAATATGTTTTATGCCAAGGTTTTGCCATTTCAATGGGTACAGGGCATAACTAATAGGCTAAAACTCCCACCTTAAAATACTCTATTGCTATGAAGCGAAAAAAATAAAGAGTTTATTGACCGATGAAACTCTCAGAGATTTTATATTTCATACCACTTTGAACATAAATCAAAAATAAGGTATAACAAGATTATGTTTAATTTGGTAAGGAATGGAGGAATTTCACAAAACGTGAAATATTTATTGTCCCTAATAGTCCCTAAGAAATCCACTTAAAATTGATCGTGTTCATACTGTAATGAATATTTCAATTCATAATAATCTCTATTGATATAAGAAATAATAATCCCTACTGATTTTATTAAATTTAAGGAAAATGTGTGATTAAATAATTGTAAAATATGCAGTGAGAAAGAGGCGCAAGAAATCAACAAAATAAGAAAGAAAAAAAATATTTTTATTCCAGCACTTTTATAATTTTTTAGTCGATGGACATAAACAATTAGAAATTATAAATAAATTAAAACGGAATATACGTTCAGAGTATATAGCAATATTATTTGTACTCTCAAATTTTTTGTACAAATGTTGTAAAAATTGTCAAATAAATTGAGATTTAAAGGGCTACGGTTTGAGTCAGATAACTTCTCAAGCTATATAGAGGTTTCGTGATTGTTAATCGAAGCGCACGACTTACCGAAAGCTTAAGCAGCGTGCGTAAGGCAGTAGCGGCATTAACAAATCTATTTTTGTTGTTTGAAGAAATTAAACCATTCGTGAAGAAAAATAATCAATCTCTTCAAACTAATAACACTTAAATTACAATTATAAGCAATCGTTCAAAAAGATAAAATGTATATAATTTGGACTGTGGAAGCTTAATGCTTAAAATGTTGACAATATTTTCATGATATATAAATAGCTTTTCACTATCCGGTTGACCTTGCGCTTTGCGTTACGTTGCAAAATCGATCATTTGGAACGTTATGGTTGGAAGCTTTAAATTTGTATTAGCTCCATATAAAAGTCAATTATTTTGGAATACTGTAAAGAGCTCCTGTGTCTAAACAAAAAAAAATGATTTTAATTTATGAATATACATAAATAAAATATATGTATTTAAAGGTTTAAATAGTTCTAAAATTGATTATATAATAAATAATATAATAATAAAGTGCACTCGAAAATTTAATTTTCCCCTATACTTTCTGACTTAACTTACCAATTATGAGCATTATTTACACAAATCTAATTAACAAAAATACATAATAAAATCAAGCAAAATTAAGTATATCCAACTCCATAAGAATATAAACTCCTGTTCAGGACGTTTATATGATTGAGCCTTAGAACCATAAAAGCCAGACACTTAAGCTTTATGATTAAAAAAATTTCGCTTGATCCGCAGAGCGAACTTTAAACTTTCTTTCTTTCTTTGATAATATTTGTATTAATGCTCTATATTTTATTTTTTAATCCTAACTACCGTTAGTGCCTGTGAAAATCTGCATCCGCAGAAAAAAATTATTTAAAACTAATTTAATTTAATTTGATTTATTCATTCAATATGTCGTATCTTTTCTTGGTAAATATTAAGATATTACAAACCTGTGCCTGCGTGAAGAGAACTCTTCTCTTTCGCCTTTGTGCTAATGGAAATTGTAGAGGCTTTGCATCACTTACGCTGCACGCAGCCAAGCCTGTCATGTTGCCCATATGACCCATTGATCCACTAGCTGATGAACTCATAAGGCGCGATACTGCAACAACAGCATTAATTAAAGGTCGAATTTTAATTATAACCAGCTTAAAACATTTTTGAGAAAGATTATTTAAAGGTTAAATGTGATAAATTGTTATAAAACAAGTAAATGTTTTCGAGTTAGGAGTTCGCGGTCATGGGGTACCCGGTATACCTGCAATCCATTCGAGCTATAATTTATTCACACATCGCATATATTAAATACACAGTTTTATATACAAATACATACGAATAAATACAAACACATGCACATTATTCTACCGATTGCTCCCTTAGCTTAACTTCAAAATATTTTCGAATTTGATATATATTTTGGAGACCGGAAAAACCATAAGATTTGAGACCATCTAAGGTATTACATTATTTACTCGTAACGAAAACGAAATCTTAGTTTGTTTGTAAAAAAATGGATGCTTCAGTTAAGCACAGCCGCTAAGCTGCCCGCCCGGCTGGCATGATTTTTTTTTGCTATTTACTTGCTTACTCTAGTTAAATATATATTTTAAGATATTGTATTTTAGCATGTTTAAGTTTTTATAACAGCTAAAGGCATCAAACTTGGTCTTCGTTTTCTTGTAAAGAAATCCCAGATAAAAATTCTGTTGTTATATATTTTCAAATAAGTATATTTTTAATTGATGACTAGCAGAGTCGGCTTGATATTTTGTGTCCGTCAGTCCGTATTTTTGTTGACAGTATAAGCTCCAACTGCAACATGCGCTTAGTAAACTATTTTCAGAACTATGTGGTATGTGTGAGGTATGTAAATGGTTCAGAACCGTCATATGTGTAAAAAAA
This sequence comes from Drosophila lacertosa, assembly GCA_004143845.1. NCBI lineage: Eukaryota > Metazoa > Arthropoda > Insecta > Diptera > Drosophilidae > Drosophila > Drosophila lacertosa. The sequence continues at coordinate 13,937 of SCDZ01000710.1, read as the reverse complement.
CTAAAAATCATCTTCTCATTTTTAAAATAAACAATGACAACAAAATAATTTAAAATCAATTATTCTCACGCAAACCTTTTTCATTTTTAAAGAAAAAAAATAAAATGTCTACAGTGATTGCATGATTCAGCACAAATAGTCATTTTGAATATCTTTACTTAAAAGTAAAGCAAACAGTTTCAAGTGGTTGCCATGAAATTTTTTTGAGTTTCTGTTTGTGCTTTCATGTTTTCACAACAGTATTTTTAACTTAAATATATATATTTTTTATACATACATATTTTATATAAACATATATACATTCTGATTACGATTAGTAGCTTGAACCTTCTGCATATTAGCCCGGAAGCAGTCTTAATGATTATTGTTATTACAAGTCAGGAGGTTGGGAGTTTATGAATTACGTTCATTGAGTTTATGAATTACTAAGTTAACCACATCTTGGTGAAGATATCCAATAAAAAATTATCCTTTTAACCTTGCAAACAAAAGCAAGTAAGATTGTAAAAAGTCACTGAACATATATTTACACTTTCTTATATATATACATAAAATTAAGGTGCATAATCTTATGGTAGCGAATTGAAAGTGGACTATATGTTCATGGATACTGTACTCAGAAAAGTTGTTTGTGTTTACGCTCTTTTTTCTGAGAATATCTTGGTCGTTTGTTGCTGATAATAACATTAACACGTGTTTTATACGATAATTTACATACTTGCGAATCTGGGATCGTTTGCTGTTGATCCATACCATGATGCAGACCCTCTCATGTCAGTATAGTGTCCCGCTAATGACAAGTTATCGGTAGGTCCACAATAACTTTGTACTCCTGGACTATGATATAACGATCCCATAGCATAAGGATTCGCCATTGTTGAAGTATTTATTGTTCCAGGCGAATTAATACTACTACCACTTGAATTAGATCTAAAAAATGTAAAACAGAGAAATTAAATTAATTTCTGTGTAAAATTTATAAATTGTGTAGTCGACAGTGTCCGACTGTGAGTTACTATATCCTTATAATATTCAGTTTAGAATGTTCGTTGCATACAAATACATATCATGTAATATATAGCAATAAAATCGACTCATATTATACAAAAACCTTAAACTAATTAATGAGCTTAAACTTGTTGACTTAAACGGTTTTTTAATATGTGTTGGTAAAACACATTAAAATACTCGCTTTTAAATGAATAGAGGATATTGGTTTTGTGCGATATCTTTTAATTTAACGGTCAGAGTTCTCGTATAAATGCAAATAAAATCTCTTATTATTTATCAGCATGTATATTCCACAGTTTCCATGCTAGATTCGACCTCGACCAACCCCTAGTACAACGCATTGAAGTATATAGAAAAATCTAAAAGAAATTAAAAACCCATGTTTTTAATGATATTTATCAGGCGACGTCTGTTATCTCGAATTAAATTGTTATTTGTTTTTCTTTAAATGGTCGATATCAAATCAAGGAGGAATGCTATATCAATTAAAAATACAATACTATCCGCGGTAAAATAGTTGACTTAATTCTAAGACACTGTATAAATACATTTTAAAATAGTAAGGTTGATAGTTTATATCCATTTTTTTAAATTTATAAAAAAAAAAAAAATAATAATAATATAATAAAGTAGTAATACACTTTATTAAAAATCTACATGAGCTAGGTCAATCTAGCCATATTTTATGAGCTAAATATTTTATGTGTTAACTAAACGCATTTAGAGTTAGTTTTGAATTGAGGCTAATTTGCTATACTCTTAGCCGCTATTGAAGCTAGGTACTAAAAACTGAATGTGTTTATTTTTGTATATGCCAACACCTGCATAAATATATACATTTGTGTTTTTTATTATAAATGTTCTGCAGTTATTTGCGATTGTGTGAAACTAAGTAATATACATTATTACATTACGTTATTAAAACTATGTTCGCTTATCTAAATTAGTAATGTGAATTTTTGTTGCAATATATAATATATATATATATTCATTCACATAACTAATTTGCGCAGAGTCAGATAAGCGAACGTGGTTTTAATAAAGTAACTGCAATTGTAAACATTATTCTTTGTACCTTATAAAAATATGAAATATAAATATACCCAAATATGATTCAGATTGTGGAAGTTAATGAAAGTATGGGACTGATAGAAGCAGAAGGACATTCACTGAGTTAACAATAAAGATTGGACGCATTTTATATAAAAATTAATATTTGAATGATTGCTACCGAAGTTTATAGCGTGGGGTCTTCCTAATTAGACGATGTGAACTGAGAAAATTGTTGAAAGTTTGTCATATATATTTCTTTTAATCCACATATCGTAGTCTCAATATAATAAATAAATCAAATATTCCACTTACCGAAATGGAGATGGCGGGTTACCGTTTATTTCCAGTTTGCGGTATGATTCCTCTATTGGACTTAGAATATCGGTTACACTAAACGGAGTTGAATGGTTATTGTTGAACAAAGTATTGTGGTGTTGGCTGTGCAAGCTTTGAAGATGTTGAATACTAGACAAACTATGGTGGTGATGTGCAACCGCGGCAGCGGCTGCAGCAGAAACTGTGCTTGGTGTCGATGCTTCGTTTGTATTATGTTTTGAAAGCGGTACCAATTGGTGCTGCTGGGAAGCCGCTGGTGGTATAAGAATGTCTTTTTGAGATAAACTCATAACCAAATCTGCTTCATTACCCAAATTAGCTTCCTCTGCGCCAGCTCGAAAGCATCGTCGTTCATTAAATGATTGATCAATTAAATTTGGCACGGACATACGAAGAACTTTTTAAAAACGTTAGCTTCAAACTGATTGAATCTACAAATAAGAATAAAATTGTTTTTCTTTAGATTAGAGAAGCGATACAAATTCCTAAAAGGCTCACAGCAAAATCGACCAATATAGTATATACATATATGGCAAGTAAATGTATTGTTTCTATTTTCAAAATGATGATCGTAGCATTTTTAATAGTTTAAAACATTACACTATTGTTTTTACATCCAACAATATAGAACACTTAGCTTTAGATTGTAAAAACATTACCAATAACAATATTCTATGAATAAGGACATATTTGGTCAAGCATTCACTTAAAATATGCCCACCGCGTCGACTATGCTATGATACATTTTTATATTTTCTTTGGGTCTTTAGATTTCAATATAAAATTGAATATTTTATTTTGTTCACTGAAACTCAAACTTGTCAACTTTTTATTATAATAAATAAATAAAAAGAAATATCGGCATTGCAACCAACGAAAACAATGTCCGATCAGAGTACAATAACAGCAATATATTATCGAAAAGCTGCCTACATAAATATTACTTCTTTTAAGCATTGGTGGTTGTTATATAATAAGTATGAATGACGAAGAGGCTCGACAATAAAAAAAATTTAACGGCATTAAAAACCCCTAACAAATTCTGATGTGGCGTGGTTTTGCTCTCAAACGCAAACAACAACGTTTTTAAATAATCGTGGCTGGCTTGATGGCCAACACTAAAAAGTTATTTTAATTGCCTTTTTTATATAAAATTCCGAGCTATGTCCATTATAATGCTATAGTCTAATAGATGGCTTTTAGAGTATATATTCTTAGAAGCATCAATGGCCGAGTCGATCTAGTTTTGGATTGTCTTGTTTGTATGCTGTATGCCTAGAACAGCTTGATCTTAGCAAATATAAATTATGAGCTATTAATCAATTATTATCGATTAATGACGGGATTTGCTTCTTAAAAAGTCTCAAAACTTATAAACATATCTAAAGAAACCTAGACTGTTGCATACCACATCATTTGATGCCACAATGCACCCACCTTTATATAGTAACAAATTTCATATTCAATATTATTAATTTGAATGCAAATAATTATCGTAGATTTACTTTAGTACAACAAATGTCATAATATCCGTTAAACTGTATAATCAAATAACAGAAAATAAATCTTTGTCCAATTTAAACATTTCGGGTATTCATGTTCGTTAACCATAATTAAATTAAGATCTGAGATTGTTTTAACATATCAAAATTTGTAACCGTTTTAAATTTAGTCAGCAATTCATTTAAAGCCGTTATTATCTCGAAAATCTCAATATTTAACGGCTTCAATACCTTTTAAACAAAGAGCGTGATCTTAATAAAAATTTTCAGATGTCAATAACTAAGCAGGAACTGCCTGGACATGATTCTCAAAAATTGCTTACGGTTTCAATATAGCATTCAAATTTATGCTCAAACCCCATTAGACCCCACAAACCCGGTAGTTTATGAAACAAACTTAACCCGAGTAAAACAGAAACTTCAAATCTCTATTACTTGTAGCCGCTACAACGCTTTGTACTGACTTTCGATCAGACTAACGGACCAGGAACTAAGAATATAAATATTCTATGGGGACTTAGATGTATTTAGATACCTGTTACATGTATTGTATTAAAAAAATCACCTAAATAAAATGGTCTATTAATATGGTTGTGGGTGTACATTCATAACCGTCAAGTCACTAGCTCAGACTATGTCCGAGATGGACATGAGTAGATTGTCTCAGCTAGTGAGAAGCAAAAGACAGTCGCTCAATTTTTCGCCAAAAAGGTTTTTTATTACATTACATACATTTTTCAGATTAAGCATTCTTTTTGTTTTTATTGTTAGGAGACATGGGAGCGATAGGTGAAAAATTATGGATTTCGTTAAATAAATCTTTTTTCATTAAAAACTACACTTCACATAAGCCAAATTTGTTATTATAACAACTTTATACACGGTTTTTAATTCTTAGGTATAAAGTTATCCAACAAATAATAAAAAATAAAAAAACTACTTCCACTACCTTAATGAATGTACAAATAACTCAAAATACAAATATAGTTAGAGTTGTTCTACAACTCTTTGAGACCAAATTCGAAGAGAAAACTTGTGAATTTAAACACGTCTATACACACTACTATTGTGCCATAATAACTATATATGTTTATGTGCTGATCGAAAAAAATAGAAATATTTCTAATTTACAATCTATTGATTTTTTAAAATTTGCAGATAATTTTTCTTACTTCGCTCATTTTTGTGCACTTGTAACATTCAATATTCTTAAAAGAATGTTTTTAATTTCACTGATATATTTATTATTAATGATTCAGGAAATATGGTAAGGTATCATTGGTATTAGGTAATTTTAAAACAAGCTTTGGCTCAATTCTAAGCAATTGTTTGGGGCCATTATCTCATTTTGATAAAGCACTAGAATAAGTAACACACAATTTTTGTTTTTGGTGCACAAAATATGTATAGTATGTAAATTTAAAGACATATAAGCCCACGTCAGTGAATTTATTATGAATATCCACTCGACACGATTCCGTCAAATGAAATAAGAGGTCTGAACAGTACTGACGAGTACTCCTCAGATGGCTTCTGGATAGCCCTCGAATAAGTTTTTCCTATTAACGATAACTCTGAACTGTTGGTACTGGCTACACACTCTGTTGAACAAAACAAACATCAAAATATTGCCTATTCATTTTTACGGTACTAACCAATAAGAGAACAGAGAAAATAACGATGGGCTGGAATTGAATTCGAAGTTAACTGGCCTTAAACCGGTCAAATAATGCCTGCCTACTTTTACATATACTTGCTTCACTCACTCCACAGCCCGCGAAAGCCATTCGTGTAGGTGTGAAAGAGAACGCTGTAGTTATAACAAAATTATTTGCACCGTCACTCGGCTTACATATGCTCACCAATAGGAAAAGACTTTGTTTCAACCCTCATGCGGCTTGAGGTCGCATTTTTGGAATTAGTTAAGGAATGTTAAATGCATTCTTAAATTGTTAAATATCCCCTTACTGTTATATCTAACAATAGAATTTCTTGCTAAGCTTGTATTTTCACACAACGCAACAATGCTTCCACGCACTCTTCAGAAGTACCAACTCGAAATCGTGTAAAGATTTTTCATGAGTCTGGGTGGACAGTATTTATATAATGGCATGTTAGAAAAAATAAGCATTTCTTTTAATTTACACCAAACGCTCAGTCAAATCACATTCTCAACTCATCTTGTCATAAATTTAAAGTATGGTATTAAACGTAAAGTTACCTGTTTTAAGACTACGGTGCCAAGACTGACCAAATTTGTATGCAATTAGCGTTTTAGTTATTTAATCATGAGCTTAACAAAAAAAAGTGCTGAATTTAAGCAAGAAAGAATAATATATATTAAGAGCTGAAAGTGATAATATAAAAATATATTTTTAATAACTTCTTTGCGTGTATTTAAATATAAGTATGTTTGCCTTTTAAATTGAATAACGGTTGGAGATTCCCGTCAAAAGTTTTCCAAAGTGCGACTAATAGGATCAGTCGTCATTGCTGTTCCATGCGTAGTTTTAATTATACTGATGATCCAAATTTGCGTTAGGTGCAGATTACACTGTACCTACTTTAATTAACAAATAAGTGAAAATATCTAAATGAACCCGATAAGCCAAAAAAAAAATATATTTATATGATGATAATAATGGCTATGCAAAATTTAACCATCAAATTTATTATAAATATAAATAATGAAATATTTTATGTACCCTTCAAGTAAGAATGGAAACAATTATTTTTCCAATATGCTGAGTAGGATCCAGAACATGGCTCTTTTCTCGTGATTTTTTTTACCTTTTTTTTGAAAAAAACATTTCTGCTTTTTTTCGCCAAAAAAAAGATTTTGCAGAGGTTATATCTTTAACCACGCACTTTATTATTTAAGTGGATTTTTATAAACGGTCCTAAATTAAAAATTAGAGCAATAAATTCTATTATACAAACAAATAACTTAAGTTAAGCTATTTTGTGTGCTAAGTTAAAATTAAGCTAAATTAGTTTGCTCTACAAAACAGAACCTGAATTTTAAATTGATTCTTTGTGTAACAATAAATAAAAAGAGGAAAATGGCTCTGTGCATACATGCATATATATAAATATAAATATATAAATATTTATATACAAATTAAAAAAAAGATTACTTTCTAAAACCTTAAAGAAAATACAAATATTTCTAATAAAATCACCGACACGAGGGGGTATTTTACTTGCCAGTCCGGCCAGATATGCCCCAGTTCACAACAAGTTTTGTCAGTGATGTAATAGGACCTACAGCCAAAATGGGTGGGAGTAGATTAAAAAGAAATGTCTATTTTAATATAAGTCTTAAACTAAATCTTATAATAACAAAATTAACTTATGAAAGTGAAAATATAATATAGGCTAGATATAACCACCATGGTGGGGTGAATATTTAGCCAGTCCGGTAAGCTGTGACCCTTCTCATACCTGAGAGTGATCAGTGATTTGCCGAAGATATGCGGAAAGCAAAGATTTGATTAGGCGAAGAGAGATTTCAGAGGAGAATACGCGATATAGGGTATTATACTGAATGTATAGTACCCAAAATGAATTGTGCAAGGCATAATCCGTTGTGCACGTAGACAAAAGGAGAGGTCAGTAGTTTCTAGTAGGTCGAAAGGGGACAAAGAAATTTAGACGACCTAGAAGAAAAGGTGAATCTATGTCGCCAACAATTAACTTATGTAGAAAAACAGCACCAAGTATCGGTTTACGGTTTGTTAGCGAAGGGAGACTCAGAAGTAAACGCCTGCTGGACTCCCAGAAGGCCGCAACCGACTAGAGTTTTCTAATTGTTTTAAATTAAAATATAATGGTAAAGAGGACAAAATTTATCCATGTCTCTAAGGAAATTGAAGCAACTATTTACTTACATTAAACTAAATTGTTTTTTGTTATTATTTCAATCTGATTTATTTTTTATTTAATTTTAGAATAATATATAAATTCCTATATTTTGCTGTTAGGATTCTATCAGCTGTCAATAAGAAACGCAATTCATGTACAGCCTTTCAAACTGGTTTTCACAAAGATTTGGATGAGCTTTTGAAATTTTGGAAAATACATTAAAAACTATATCTTGGGCGTTATATAAATATAAATTTATATTACATAAAATTACTTAAAACTAAAACTTTATTGAAACTGCTGAGTGAAATACGTAGCTTGCAGTATGTTTTTCTGACTGTTTATGTAGCCGAAAATAACGTAATATGTATAGGCTAAGATAACGAAAAAAAGATACGCAAATAAGTTCAGGACTTAATAATATGGCTGCATTCTTAAAGACGAACAGATGGTCGGACGGAAAGAAATTAATTTAACTCGCCCTGATCAAGATATATATGTATGTATGATGTGCTGATCAAGATATGTACATATATGCCTCCTACATGTTAATTAAATTTGCAGACAACCGTAGTTTATTTTTGACCGATTTTTAATGGGACTGGGATAGCAAATATATAAATTATTAAATAATCCCCGGCATAACAGGTATATATTGAACGGGTCGAAACTACTAGAGCTTAACATTTTACTTTGGTATTTTTAATTTATATAAACCAGGCACAGATCAAGTTTATTTCAAATAGTTGGTAGCCCACCCCGTTTTCCCATATAGCTAGTTACAGGCTTCTTGTGCATATCTTAGATTCCAATTCAAAGGCTACATCTTAAGCTCTTGCTATATATACAGTGGTTTACAGTTTATTCGTAAAAAGGTAATGTACAATTTTTAAAGCACTATCAAATTTATGAAAGTTATCTAAAAAATTAAATTGAAAAATTATCTATTGTATCTTTTTGTTGTTTTTGCATTTAATGAAACTTTTATTTCGTTTAGTCACAAATATGAAAATATCAAAGTCTCAGAGACTAAAAGTCACAGGTTATTTTGTGCAATCACTTTCCTTTTCAATTAATCCAAGAGTCATTTGTTGTAACAATTTATAATTTGTTCACACTGGAAAGTTAAGTATATTAATAAACTAAAAATATTACAAACGGATAAGCGCAGAAATGCGCTTAACAAGACTTTCACAGATAAAACCTAAACTGGCTGTAAAGGTTGAGAATGAAATGGGCTAGAAATGTTATGCAGAAACCGTGAGCTAGGTATTGCGGGATCACAAATTTAATAGTATCTCAAAAATAACCTTTCGGCAATTAGAAAAATGAGCTATGCTGACTAAAGTTTACAAAGGAGCCAGTTGTCTACCCAATTTCCTTCTGGAAGGATATTATTTTTACTGATGAACCCAGATTTAGCATATTTGGCTCCGCTGGCATGCATTATGCTTCGAAGTAACTGAATACAGAGCTTTAAAAGAAGAAAGATTGTCGGGGGCAATGCCATGGTTTGGGCATATATGGGTGTTCAGGTGTTCGACAGTGGAACCATGTGTTTTAAAGGATAATTTTCTCTAAACGATCTTAGGCACAGTGCCGGCATTGTGCAGTCCTGGCCAATTTAGAATAACCCCCCTGTGCTGAGAACGCTGGTTCTGTCAAAATATGAGGGGAATTTCGGATCTGGCTATCCGGATATGGTCGATACCCAACAAAAATGATCCAAAAACAGCCATTTGAAGTGATTGCACAAAGTCTCAGCAGAAACAACAGAAAAGTTGGAAGCTTTGGTGGAAAACTTTAGGACTTAGTGCAGTGCTCAGAAAAAATTCAATAAATTTGTTTTTTATAAGAATTTACTACTTTAGACGAGTCCCGATTTTTCGAAATGGCGAGGGGATCGAATTTTTTACGAATTAAGTTTTATTAGCAATTAAGTTCAGTTCGTAATATTGAAAGACTGTTCTAAAAAAATTGCATTTAAATTTTGTTGATATAATAGTTAAGCATCTGCATTATAAATCACTCTTAATTCTGATGATTATTTTAAGATGTAATATTTATTTTTTAAAAATAATTTTTCATGGTGGGGCCAAAGCGCAGGCGATACAAAAAATCAGTGTGTTGCAGTGTATTAATACCAATGTGTGTGTGTGAGTGAAATGTTATTAAAATTTTTGTAAAGACAGCTTGATTAAGATTATCTGTTAGTCAGACTCGCATGAATGGATCATTAATATTTCTTACTTTGATTTAATTGGTAATGGACGTTACATATAAAAATTAAATTTTTAAAGGTATTAAACTCGTCTTAAAACCATTGATAGAGTTAAGCTCAATTAACGACAATAATAAGAACTTCGCATAATAATAAAAATTGTATTGATGTAAATAAGGACAGATTTTGGTTACTATTAAATAATAAATAAAAGTAGAATCCTGGAGTCAAGTTAATATTTGTTTATTTGAGCAATTTAATAAATACATGGGCATTTTATTTTAGCAAAATATTGAAAATATAAAAAGGAGATATCACCAATCGCCATAAGACCCAATCAGCAGGACTTTGATTTGTACTTGTCTCAAAAGCTCAACATAATCATCAGCCAAGAAATGCCCCGCATTTCAATATGATAATATTGTGCGTAGGAATGAGATCCCATGAGAATCATGAGAGTTTTATCTCTGGCGTCATATCAAATCGATAAAATAAGTGCTAATGATTTAGAGAGATACATATTTAAAATTTATACAAATAAAATACTCGCCTTTCCCATTCAATCGTGTTAACAGTTAAATTTCGACTACCTAAATCTTCCTAAACCTATACTTTACGAACATATTCTTGTATACTTGAATGCTCAAGAATATTTTGTAATCCGACAGAAGAAATCGAAGGAGTTATGAAAAATTACCAGAATAGATTGCGTAGTTTTTGCATTTACCTCTTTTACCTTCACGTTGATGCAAAACATAATTATAAGCAGTACGTTTCCGCAGTACGAGCTGTGCGACTCCAGTGAATTTGATAAATTGCCTAAACGTAGTGTGACACTAGATCTTAAAACTTTTTTTTCTAATCCTAAAAAAAAGCCTTAGACTTATATTTGTTTTGACCTGCCATTTACTTTACAATTCCCTTCAACCAATTATTCTGTTGTTTTTTACTGGAATTTTGTCCCATTCTTCCCAAAGGCCAGTTTTTAGTTAAAATTTGTACGATACCGACCTTTTTCGAATATATAAAAAAATTTGCCTGGTGGCCTCATCATACGGGAGTTGTTTCAGATTAACCGGGACTGAATAATACCGGCCTTATATTTTAGGTCGTTGTCCTGCTGGAAGATAAATCCCCCCGTTAAGCCAATTTGTCGCCGGTTTGGATCATATGTATATGTATATATGTATCCATAGTTTCATCAATAAAAACTCGGCTTCCAATACCAGAGACTGCATGGTATGCGTAAACCATTACACTGTCCTCGCCATGCTTTACAGTAGGAGCTAGATGTTTCTTTTGGTATTCGGTTGCAGATGTGTAATGACCAATTTGCGCTGTTCAATCGTTGTACGAAAATTCATTTTTGAAATATACTAAAATATTATATTTTGTTGTGTGACCGAACCAAAAAATGTTAAAATTTATTACTATTGTATCGATTAAAAATTTAATTAATTGAAAAAATGATAATTAATTGATAAAACAAGATGCGACCTTTTACTTTCTAAAATTTATTTTTTTATTTGTGACTTAACAAAATAAAAGATTTATTTTTTTTGAAAATTTTGAATCATGAATCACACAGATAACGGCACTTTTAGTCGACATTTTATTAGTCTTAAAATAATACTTATATTTGTTGTTGCAAATTGAATAAATTTGATTTTCGTTACAGAGGAAATTAAAAACGTATTTGTATGTGTATAATTTGAACTTAACGACATTCGTAAGGATTTTCAGAGTCCTACTTAAAACAATATATTAAGATATATATCTTTTGAGAAAATTTTTTGTAACCTTTGCGCAAGTGCGTTTAATGCCAAAAACAATTTATGATCGAATGCACAAACAAAAACTGACTGTTGTGCAAATGCATACAAAATGAAAGAGTGCGCTTATGGTTATTACAAAATCTAAATTTATATATTTAAAATGATATCTGCTCCGATATGCTCCTCCTCTTGGAAGACGAACGACGCCGTCATCTTCGGCGATTGTGCACTTCACTCACTGAAAGCGGCTTCCGGGTCTGCAACGCCTTGTATTCTTCAGCAAATTGTACACGTATATGCAAGCAGAAATATTCTTGCTGAGCAAATCAGGCACTGTACGCCACAGAATTGATATTAGCAGATCCGCTGGGGAACATCCACGAGAATGGATGGGTTTTTCTGTGAGGGTACATGTCGCCACGTCATTTCTTTAGTATGATCCTGAATTTGGGCGATTGTTTTGGAACAAAAATATTGAGGTCCGATGGCGCTTGGCGAATCCAGGCGAGCCAGACCAGCAGAAATATTTACAAGAAATCGGGATGGATTCGGCGATGTTGCAAATAAACTCTGACATTAAATGTGCTGCAGCCAACTGCAACTTTGGAACGGTCAAAGTTTCAGAGGTGCTACTCTGGACTTGGGGCAAATGAGATGTGTTGAAATAGAGCTATTAATTTCCGACCGAAGATAGAGACACGCGCCGTAAGCAGGCATGCTTGCGTCGGAGAGTCCATGAAGTTGGTATGATGCATCGGGTTGTAAAAAAAAACGAGGAAACCGAAGACACGCAAAACCCGAAATTTGGGATATGTGCTCCATTCATAATGAGTGCAAGCTGTGAGGCAGGCAATCGTCCCAATCGATTAATCTTTTCGTTGCCGAGCTCTCAAATGACTCGTGAAAGAAATGAACGCTAGGCCCAGCGTCTTAATAACATCTGTGCCGTCATGAAATCGATCGTCTTTCACGATCTGAATCCCTCTAGGGCCGCGGGCTCATTTCAGTAACATTTCCGACTTGGTAAATGTCCTTTTTTCAAAAGCTTCTTGACCTGATGACAAATGTTTAAGACTTTCTCGATGGTGTCCCCTCCTGTTATCAGATCATCAATGTAGAAATCCCTTCGAAGAATTTGAGCTGCTGTTGGGAAATTGGCCTCCTCGTCGTAAGGCAGCTGTTGCATTGCCCGAATGGCAAGAAATCCAGCTGGCTTCGTGCCGTAGGTGACTGTATACAGCGAATATATTTTGATTTCATTGTCAGTGTTTTCAAGCCATAAGATACATTGTAGCAGGTTGTCCGAATGACACATGCGCACGCATCGGTACATCTTGCATAAGTCGCCTCATCGGCGCTCAAGAATTACTGTGGCAGATCTTTTTGCTTGACCGTCGGAGACATATGACCCAAATTTATGCATTTATCCTGTATGAAAAAAGCGTTTTGTTCCTTTATATTTGGATTCCTTGAGAGTTTGGCCTTCAAAAATTCGAAACGTCTCAGGACACGGCCGAATGAGTAACTTAAGTTGTCAAAGTTAGTTTTTGCTGTCAGTCGCACAGCAAATTTACCGAACTGGAGTCGTGTGTGATTTCTGAGTCGATGCCATGCTTTTTTGAGCTCGCAAGTGAGAATTTATGCTGTCACTTAGCTCCCTCAAACCATTTGTAGAACCTTTACTGACACTCCAAAAATTGCTCGTATGTGTGCTTGGAAATGTAACAACTTATTATTGAATCTAGCAACAAGTAGTTCTATAGCCTCGCTATAATTTGGGAGAACGAATTGTGTCAAATGCCACATAACACAAGCTGGAACGCAAGTGTTGAAACCTCTTCAGGTTGCAGAGGTCGTTTTTGTTTCCAACGATTGTGTTGAACATAGAGTAAAAATCGGGCCAATCAATGATGTGCCGCTAAATTTCGAAAAGTGCACCTTGGGTAGCCTTGTGGGACGCATTCCATATTTGGTTGAGTTGCGCTCTTCTGGCAATCGAGGGAATGCGGTTGAATTAGCTATGTTTAACTTACGCAGAATTTTGATTTCACTAGAAAGCTTTGATTTGGTTTGGTAGTAGTTATCCGAAAAATCTTGCCTTGCCTCACTTGTCAACTCCATCAAGTCTATTTTTTCCAAGCAAGTCTGGGCCGCGTCGAAGTCAGCATACATTCG
>SCDZ01000709.1:0-31983 GCA_004143845.1 Drosophila lacertosa | reverse complement strand
AATAATAATAATAATAATAATAATAATAATAATAATAATAATAAGAATAATAATAATAATAATAATAATAATAATAATAATAATAATAATAATAATAATTATAAATGATAATAATAATTAAATGTTAGTTCTATAAAAATAAACATAATTTGATTTCTATTAATTTTCATCACTCTATATAATTCTATATAATTAATTCTTTATATTACCCCATAGCTATAGTTGAATATATACAAATAATATACTTTAAGGCTTTAAATCAACAGGTCAATGTTTTGCAATAAACTCGAGTACATTTGCCGCTAATTACGTTCAAAGACAACAAAGCATAGACATAAATGTATATATATCAATATATAAGTATATATAGACAGACATTCGCAGCCATATCCTATATCTATATCGTGCACAAGTTCCATTATTAAGGCAGCTGAAGACGTGTTGATAAGCAATGCCCAATGCGGACTCACGTAGAATAAAGAACCGAGAACCGAGAACGGAGAACAATTGAACTAATGACGTGACTATGGACAGTCGTCGGTTGTCCAAGTCGGTCCGTTGTCGAAGTCGGCACGTTGTTATCATTCGGAGCGGCGAGACTTATGCATCGAAAGTGTTGTTAAATTACGCCAAATTGCTTAATTCCAATAATGAAACGGACCGAACGAACCCGGCCGAGCCAACCGAGCAGCCACTCAATGAAATTATAAATTTTCGGTCAATTCCGCCGCTTGATATGCAAAACGCAATGAAAATGAAGCCGCGACCGCGAATTCAATTTTACGTATTTGTTTTGTGTCTGGTCGTTTTGGAGGATTGTTTTGTGGCGGCGATCGCACCTCATTGCGAACGCCCCAGACGGGCTCCGATCCCGGCCAGACGGCGACGCGAAGGAAGCCCATTAATGGGCCCATTCAGCGACCAATTGGTCGTTAATGTTGCCTTTTATTTGGCTCTTCTCTTGTAGACTTACTCAATTTTATTATTGTTTATTTATGCGATTTTAAATAATGCCCCGCAATTCCAGAAAACAAAAAAGATAAGACGCGGCTTGTGAACTTTTCCTTTTCTTTGTTTTTCTTTAGCCTTTTTAGCTCTGCATTGATTTACTGCCATATTATTTATTAGCTGGGCTGCTTTCTGTTTGTCTGTTTGTTCCAACTACTTTGGTAATATTTTATTGTTTGTTTGTTTTTTTCTTTTCTTTTTGGCGCCCCAACAACAAAACTCTGGAAACTTTTGTAAGTTTATTTTTGGTGGCAGATAAAAGCAAACACAAAATTTCGATTCTTTGTGAAGTTTTATTTTGTTATTATTATTTATTGACGCCGTTATCGTAGGCGTATACGCAATATTTCATAAATTTCTATTTGTGCGCGAGCATTCCGATGTGGGTGGCCAGCTTGGCTGAACAATAAAAATTATGTGAGATTTGTAAATGGCAGTTTAGTGTCTGCTTTTTTAAATGGCGATTTTGATAAGCTAATTTTTGGTGATCCATTTTGATTTGTGAACTTTGTGTGAGTTGAGTTAATAAATGATTAAGGATTTTTAATATAATTAAATTAAGAGTAGAAGCTTTGATAATTGTTAAGTGGAATCTTTTTACATATGTATATACAGTTGGGCTAAATTAAATAATACCATATATGTTAATATATATATATATAATATAAAGCGAAATGTTTTTAGCAAAGACTTAAGGCATAACTTCTAAATATATTTAGATTTGCTTGTTGAAATTGAAAACATATTTTAACCACTTGAACTGTGCTTTAAATATTTCATACATTATTTTAAAAATATTTTTAATTTGCCATAACTTGTGTGTCTATCAAATTGTTACAAATCAATCTTTTGAGTGCAGCAAACATTTTTTTTGTAGAGTTTCTTTTGCCAGTTGTCGTCGTTGTTTTTGTTTTGGGGCATGGAAAATGCTTTAGCTGCGGGGTCAGAGCAAAGCGTTGGCCGCGGAGGCGTACAAAGTACGTCAACAACAACAACAGCAACAATTGCGAGTTTGTCTGTTGACGTTTGTTGCCACTTTATCATTGTCGAGTATCATAATTTAAGCGAATCGCATGCAAACAGCCAGAAAGACAGCTGGACATACAAATTGTTAGCTACGCCCACGCGGGCTATGTTGTTGTCACGCCAGCAACATGAACAACAACAACAACGACAACAACATTAACAACAACGACAACTGCAATGAATAAAATTCGTTGACATTCGTTGCGCTGACTAAGCGGACAAGAGAGAGTGAGAGAGATAGAGAGAGAGAGAGGGGAAAACTGGAACGTGTTTAATCTTGGCCAGGCTTAGATGCATTTGGCCCTGGCCCTGCTGATGGACAAATCGTCTGGCCACGCCCCCAGAGCTACGCCCATGAGTCTCCAGTTGACTTCCTGCGACAAGTTTTTGTGCTAAAAGCTCGCATTAAGTTTTTTTGTTTTCATTATGTTGGCCGAAAAAGCGAACACTGCAGCCTGCTAAACAGTTTACTGGCCATTGATTAAATGGCCGGGCCATCAGCTTTTGGCCAAAACACTGAAATTAGTTGGCATTTTAACACGAACACCTGACGCTAACCTGGCCCAAGCTTCCTGCAGGCTCCGATGCTGATGATGTTAGTATCTCTTTAGTCAACTGGATTATATTACCAAGAGTGGAGAACAGACAAGAACGGTGGCAAGGGGGCAGGTGTGTGTACGTGGTCGCCCATTATCGATGGTGCATGCCACAGAAGGCACCAGCAACAATGGGTTATTGAACGATAATTCCATTTAAGCAAATGTTCGCGTTGAGCACCAGAATTGTCCAAATTATAGCATGCATCATATGATGTTCGCCTGGGCTCGGCTGCATATAAATTAAAAAATGTAAAAGTTTCCTCAAAATCAACTCGATTGTAACTCCTTTTTTGTTTTTCTTCTTTGCACAATAATAACACACAAAGAATACCCTTACTGCCATTGCCATTGCCGACAGAGAGTCGCGAGTCGAGAAGATGCATTTTCACTTAAACGTTTTACTCCTCGAATAATGGCTTTAATGACTTTAATGGCGTACGGATAATTTCGCCGCCGGGCAATCGTCCCGTCCGTCCGCACTCTGCAGCTCTAATTGACGAAAGTTGCGGCCAGTTGCGGCGAGATGCGGCGAGATGCGCATTTGCAGCAACTCGTTGGCCGAAATACCTGTAATTTATTGTTGTTGCATTTCGTTTAAAACGCAGTTGATTGGCCAACAACAGCAGCCCGGCCGCGATCTAGAATAATTGTGCGTACTAATGAAACGGGCAAAAAGTGATCAAATAAATAGTTGTTCATCATGCGGGGAGATTTTATGGAAAAGCGGTTGAAAGAAAGGTATTTTAATTAAAAGAAAAATCACATTATTTACTTCCCATATAATCAATTCTATTAAGAACAAGCTAGGATAAAGGTTGAAATAGAAATTAAATTAAACTCAGTTATTACTTAGACTGATTTTGTTGCCATGTTAAGTTAGCTTCTTCCATGAGTACAATTTAAAGTCGAGTTGCAAGTGTTTGTCATTTAAAAAATATGCATTATTAGCTGGACAAGTAAATAGTCTACACAATGAGAATAACCTTGAAAACTGGCAACAGTTGAACGTAAAAAGAACAGCAAAAAATACAAACAAAAAACAGGTATGACAAATACCATTAAAGCAAAAACCAAATAAGAGATACAAAAGAGGACAAGTAAAAAAAACAACATCGTGACAAGGTGACACAAATCAAAAAGGTGCAACATAAAAAATGGCATTGGAAAACACAGATAATTAAGGCAAGTGGAAAGAGGAAGAGCAAGAGTGCCAAATGGCGACCGTTGAGTGGAATGACATGAAACGACGACGGGAAGAGCATTGAGCGGAAAGCGGGCAGGGACAGGGAATTTGTTGAATGACAAGTCGCACATTTTCAAAAGAAATTACAAAAAAAAAGAAAACATCGGAAAATGCACATAAATTCAAAGCGACAGACAAGAGTGCAGAGGAAGCCATCGAACAGCTGCCAGCGACCAAAAGAACATGACTGTATATACATATATATATATATATGTACATATATAGTATATATTTAGTTCTGTATGTGGAGCTGGGTCCCAAATTAGTCAAAAGGCGACTCAATTAAAAAGAAATTGATCGAGCAGCGAGCGGGTGAATATTTAAAAACGCATTAAGTAAGAAATATTTTTGAGATAATTGTTTAAAAAAAAATTTAAAGCAACATTCTCAGAGTACGTTAAAAATGTCGCGCTGCAGAATTTATAATTGCGACTTTTTCATTAAAATTCCAGAGGCGACAGCAGCAGCGAAAGAAAAAAATTGCTTTTATTATTTTAATTACCAATTCCGAGCGGACTGACAAACTCAGCTGGCACTTGGGCCAGTCAATATTAATTTCATAAAAATAACTTCGTAGCCATTTTTTTTTCTGTGTTGTCGTCTTTTTGTCGTTTGTTTTTCTTCATTAATGTCCCTTGTAGAAAACGTGTCTTTTGTTTCTCGCACACAGCTGCGCCCCGAACCGGGCTGAAAGCGGCCATTGCCAAAGGGGGCGGGGTGGGGAGCTAGCAACTGGGGCCCCTGGCAGCGGAATGTTTTCTTTATAAAAACTCCCAATTGAGCGCGACAGACATGCCAAACATTCATAGATAGATGCGCATTTGTGGCCCGTTCGATAAACATTTATTGGGCAATCCAATCACGGAATTCACGTTCGCCGTCGTGACAGTTTCGTTAAAATGCTTTTTGTTTAATTTTCTTCTGTTTTTATATCTTTTTTTGGAGTCAAAGAATTATGCTTTTTGTATGAAAAAATATATATAAATAAATACATGTGTATATTGACTTTAAATATGGCCAAAAAATGAAATCGAAATTGGAAATGAAAATGAAAAGGAAAGAAGCCTTTATAATTTAAACATAAAATTATTTAAATAAAATTTATAACAATATTATATATATGCATTAACTATTTCTTTAATTCCCTAAAAATTTCGCTAAAATGCTTTTTGTTTAATTTTCTTCTGTTTTTATATCTTTTTTTGTAGTCAAAGAATTATGCTTTTTGTATGAAAAAAAATATATATATATATAAATAAATACATGTGTATATTGACTTTAAATATGGCAAAAAAATTAAATCGAAGTTTTAAATAGAAATGAAAATGAAAGAAGGGTTTATAACTTAGATTTTCAATTAATTAAATAAGATTTAAAGAAATTTTATATATAGTTTCGAATATTTCGACAATAAGATTCAAATGACAAATTGTTAATAAGTTTTGTATTAAAATCTTTGTTAATAATTAAGTGTATTACTCTGATAATATTTTCCATGTACCACTTAGGATATTATTTACTTTAAATAGAACTCATTTTGAGGCACTTCAGATTTTGAAAGAGATTAAATATTTTTGTGAGAAAAAACTTTCTTTTAATTTGTTGTTTCTTTCTTCAGACTATATATATCAATTGAGTGTCATCATCCTCTTAAATATAATTAAAGTGGTTCTTAGTCATATTCTTAACTAGTAAATGAAATTAAATTTTTTGAACATCCAACAAAAAAATTGGCTTAAAGTTAACTGAGTCATATTGAAGATTAAAAACCAGTTAAGAGTCATGAGTAATGCATATAAAATCTTTGACAATGCACAGCGTATAAATAACAATAAATTAAAATGCAAATGCCGCATATTCTAAGCACAATAATGGCTAAATCAGATAACTTCATTAAAATATGTAACTTTAATAGCCGCCCAAGACAAGCAACTAATGCACAACGTTTGCGTGGAGCAACACCCCCGAAATCAGGCATTATTTTAACGATACATCAGCAAATAGGCTGTCAAGCCATCAAAAGACACAGACAAATTGCCATTTGATTCAATGAGGCCAAAATGACGCAGCTCACAGAAGCCAAGCTCGCTGGATGGGCCAAGGCGGTGATTAGACGCATCATCTTGGGGCAATTTGTCACCGCACAACGAGCAACGGCAGGCAAATGGCCACTAAAAATCATTTAAAGGGAAATAAAAATATTTTTTATAGCATTTTTATAGTTGTTGCAACAATCTAATAACAATCCAAATAATTATCCAAACAAACAATTTCACCGTCGCCAAAGCGACGGCAACAGCAATAGCAATGGAAACGCTCCGAGCCCAAGTTACAGTTACTGTTGCTGCTGTTGCTGTTGCTCCGACGGACGCCGAAAATGAGTCATAAAATGGACATAAAACCCCAGTGCGAAGCGCTACTGCCGCGCTAGGCCACGCCTCCGCTGCGACAGCGCTGCCGACGACAACGCAGCGCATACGGAAGCCATAACGGCCATAACGATAACTCAAAGCAAATGGCGTGCGCAAGTGGGACAGATAGAGCGACAGAGAGAGCGCGCGCGTGTACGCTGCGCTGCAAAGAGAGCGAAACTGCGCACCCTAATGGCTGCGCATTAAATGCAAACTGGTTTTGTACTGTCGCTGTCGCTGCCTCTGTCGCTGCCGCGAGCATTGTTGCTGCTGTTGCGCTCTCTCAGCAGTGAACGAACCTGTGCCGGGGCCACGTGTCTCTCGCATTAAAACAAGTAAATCGCCAGTTGAGCATAATCGATACGCAGCTCGTTCTGATTTCATTCGTGAGAATTGCTTTTCTCACGCTCTTCGACTTCGGCAGCGCGCCGACGTCGGCGACGCCAACGAAGTGCCCGCTGTTGTTGTAGCCATAACTGTCGTCGTTTATGGCCGTTTTAAGTGCGACTGAGATGGCCTCATAATCGTTTGCTGAATGTTGCTCAATTGTTTGCAGTTGCCGACGCGCTCTTTTTGAGCTTCTCCTTCTCATTCCATTCCCCCCTCGGGCATTTGCATGTTTGTTTGCCAATGCTGCTTAATGATGTTTGTGCGCATTAATTAGTATTGATTTAATTAGTGCATGTTGTCCAGCACGCTGACCAAAGGTTTTCACTTCACTCCACCCTTTCACTCACACTCGCGCCTCCGCTCGCGCTCGCTCTCTGTGCGCTTTTTTCGGGGGCGCTTTTTGCAGTTACAACAGCAACAACAACAACAACAAGAGCAAAAAGCTCTCGCGCGCGCATCTGCCGACTTCGCACGGCTGCCAGAATGGGACATAAAATGTGCCAGGCAGTTAAAATGTAGATTTAAGTAAGTGGAAACGAGATCGTTAGGTTGGCGCATAAAAATAAAAATCATTGTTGTTGTGCACTGATTGAAATAAGCGGCGACGGCAGCAGCAGCAGAGCGGGGTCCCAAGAAAATCGCACGATTTTCCGCCCCAACCACCAGTCGCGTTCATTTCCTAACATTTTCACTCGCCTTTTCTTTGAGTGGAAATGCGCACGCGAGTTGAGTTCATTTAACTACCGGCGGCCCAAACATGTTGCGAGCGTTGGCTCCCTCCGCATTTGGAGGGCTCCCTTTCACTCTCTCTCTCTCTTTTATGCTCTCTCTCTCTCTTTCACGTTCAAGATCAATCAATGCTCTGGAACGGCGGCACCTTAATAACACCTTAAACTTGTTTATTTCCCGCATAGGGCAGTTTCTTTATCAACTATTGTTGCTCGCTTTTCCCCCTCCTTTCCACACTCCCGCCGCCATTTCACTATTCATTAATTCTCGTTACTCTGTTTTTCGGGCTGCTTTTTAAGATTCTTTTCATTTTCATTTAATGGCTTTTATGCGGGTCTTTATGAGTTTTATGGGGTTTAGTGCGTGCCAAAAACGAAAAAAAACAACAACTTTTAATTGAATAATGCCCAAGCGGCCGCCGGCGTCGGCTTTTCGGGTTTGTTATTGTTGCTGGTTGCTGATGTTGTTGTTGCTTCTTGTCTGGGGCGTTGGCGTCGACGCCCGCAACGGTAATTAGGCAGATAAACATTTAATTGGCAAATTCAAATTGGAAACAGCCACGAAATCCCATATGCATTATAATTGGGTTAACAAAATGTCCAAAAAAACGCATCTTGAGGCAGTTTTCGTTAAGATTATTGGCTAAGAAAGAAAGAAATTGAAATTACGATGACCCATAAAATAAAAGCGATTAATATTACACTTGTTTTTTTAGGTCTTTTGGGTCGCATTTAAATGCGTAAAGTGTTTTTTACAGAAAAGAGAATAAGATAAATATTATATAGTACGCCCAAATGGACTCACGTGATGAGCCCTTTTAATGTTGAAAGGTGGCCGGCAAGTGTTGCAACTCCACTCACCGCAAAAGTTTATGGGCCCGAATAATTGGCCGTAGTTAAATGCAGGAAAAGGTAAATTGATAAATTGAAATTATGAAACATTATTAACATATATAAAAAAAAGGAGAGCTGAAACTTAATAATATAAATAATCAGCAACTGCAACTTGTCGCACCGAGCACTCATCATAATTGCCGGTCCGGGCCAGGGGACGGGAACGGGGCCGGCGGACGCGTTAATTGAAGTTTTTTTTTTTAATGTACTTGGCCTCTTTTGGCTGGGCTGGGTTTGGACGGGAAGTGAGTGTAAACACGACATGAAAAGCTGCCATTGCCAGCTACTTACTGCAACAGGAATTTGCGTGTGCAGCATATGCGGCATGCAACATGCAACATGCCACACTCAGCGAGCGACCGAGTGCCCCCCACGGGTCGCACAATGCCTTTGCTCCTTTGGCATGCCGCGCGTGAAAGCCGGCAAAGGATGCAATTTATGAGCGGCACACGGTTTCGTGTAATTGCACGCAATGTTGTTGCTG
Source organism: Drosophila lacertosa (assembly GCA_004143845.1). Lineage (NCBI taxonomy): Eukaryota > Metazoa > Arthropoda > Insecta > Diptera > Drosophilidae > Drosophila > Drosophila lacertosa. The sequence goes on along the minus strand of SCDZ01000709.1, from coordinate 23,200 downwards.
CTGCTGCTGCTGCAGTTGCAGCCAGCGAGGAGTCGGCGACCTGAACGGGTCACACGAGTTTCAATTTTTAAAAATTATGAAAACAGCAACAGAAAAAACAAAATATACAACTGCAAAACAAACAAAGGACATGTCGTCCTCGTCGTCGTCCAAGGGCCGCATGTGGCGCGAGTCCATTTGCCACACCAAGTGCCGCACGGATCGGTTACGTGGAATGTCCTTTTAATGGACTCTACACACCACTCACACCACGCAGGACGCATCCTTTCACAAACCTTTTAGGTTGCACTCGTGTTCCGCGCCGTTTGATTGCCGTGAATGGCTGCCGCATGATTTTCATCCTTTTTTCCGCCAGCTTTTCTTTCGCCTTTCTCTCCGTTTTCTCTTTACTCCTTTGTGTGCCCTCGTCACAGGCACGTCATAATTTGTGTGTGTGTCCGGCCAGGCAATTACGGATAGCAGTTGGCCAGCAGCTGACCAGCCGGCCGGACAGTTGGCCAGCTGACAGATCCTTTGCGGTCATTAACTGCACATAAAATGGAGGATTCGGCCTGAACGATTGCACTAGGAAACCTCAACAATCATAATATGATTTAAGTGAAGATAAAAACTTAAAATATTTGTTAAGAAATTTTATTTTTAAAAACCTTTTAAAAGAATCTAATGAGACTGAGGTTACAGGTTCAAGGAATATAATTTAAGTGATAATAAAAAATTAAATTTAAAAAAGCTTTTAAAGGAATCTATTGAAACATGGATTATAATTCCCAAGAGAACTGTTTGTTCAGTTTAAAGTTCAAGATAATGCCTTCACTTTAAATCCCAAATGTAATATAAAAGTTATTCATAGATTTTTTTAAACTTAACTTGACATAAAGATACTAACAAATTACAACTTATATAGAAAATATATTTTATTATTATTTGCATAATAAATCTTTGCTAACGTTTAGATTCAGGCGAATCAACATACAAATCAAACTCAATCATAATTTAAAAAACAATACATTACTATGCAGTACAATAAAAAAGCAGCAACTAAAATTATCGCAGTTAGCGCAAAATATGATTCATTTGATTTATGTTAGGGCCATTTTGTAAGAGCCAAGTAGAGTCCACTTGATGCATTTATGGCCCTTGGCCCGTTGAACGAGTTGACAACCCGTGCAGTTGGCTCAGATTGTTGGCCACAGCCAACTGGCTTTTGGTAGTGTCAGAAGTGACGCTGAATTTATTAGCGTGGTTTTATTTATGCGCTTAGCGCGCTGCCAGTTGCTGGCCTTAGCACGTTGTCAAGTGTTTATCTGTGGCCCCAAAGCCAGTTCTCCAAGCGAGATTTGGCCGAGAACTCAAATGGAACGAAATGAAATACCCAAAAAGCTTAACATTAAATTTATGACTGCAACTAAATCATGCGACCGAAAAAAAAAGCAGAAAAAAACAAGATGAAGCACAGATGGAATAACAGCCAGCACATAAATGTATCTGTATCTGTATTTCTATATGTATCTTGTAGGAGTGTTGTATCGCATGAATGAGCCTGTCGCATGATTTAGCTGCCATGCCGAGAGTCAAATTTAAATAATAAATATTTCATAGTTACAACAGCGAGAAAATCGAAAGCCGAATGCGTAAAATATTCAAAGCGAGAAACTTTGTGCGACTAAATCAAAATGTTGTCGAAATAAAACGTTTGAAAATTGAATTTCGGGTTTCTTTTTTTCTTCATTTTTTCTTTTTCTCTCTCATCTCCAACCAAATTGAAAACATTTGTAACGGAAATGAAAACCATTTTTTTTTCTTTCTTTCTCTTGCCCCTTTTTCCCCTTTGCTTCAGCAAAAACCCCCCCAAAAACCAAAAAAAAAAGTCGACTCAGCGTTGGGGTCTGAATTTAAATTAAGAAATTTATCTTTTGAATACGTCTCTCTTTTTATTTTTCCATTTCGTGTTTGCCTTTTGTGCGCCTGCCTTTGTTTTGTAAGTCGTCTTTGTGTTTACACACGGCCACAAAATAAAACAACAACAATAAGATCTCTCACCTTCTGGCAAATAAAATTGAAATACGTTTGATTATACAGTTCGGTTTTTTGTACCTCATGCAAAAAAGCAGAAAGACAAAAAAAAAAAATGAAAAAGATTTCTAAGATTTTTATCGAGAATTCTTGCCTAAATAAATTTGAATTTATGCCGTGTTTATTTTGGGGCCATTTGGCATGCGCGAAACGAGTCGACTCGAGTCGAGTCGAGTTTAATTTCGCAGATTTATTTAAACGCGCAGTTTAAGACGCGCAGAGTGGGCGTGGCACTTGGAGCTTGGATCAGTTGAAATCAGGTCCAATAGTCCATTTGCATATGAAATTACGCGTCTTCTAGATAATTGTCTTAAATTAGCCGACATTTGACAGACAATGCAATAAATTGAAGCCACAAATAATGACATTTGTCAATTGGCAGCTGCAATCATTTCACAGTTTTTATTGTCTTCAATCGACTTTATGCAAAGCTTGTCAATAAAATGCTCAAATTATGTGCTAATGACGAATCCGTTTAGCACACAAATACCTGCCAGTTGGCCATAACAATTTAAAAACACGCATTTAACTAACGATTATCGATCGATCTGAATCGCAATCTATTTCTCAGCAATTAATTGCCAAAAGATTAAGCTGAATAAATAATCTGTTTTTATTGTGTGAAATAATGCGTGAGAAGATGAAACGGCAAAAAATATAATAATATCACGAATTTTACAAGAGTTTAATTATAATTTAAAAAATAGCGAAAACTTCAAAATATATTTTTTAAATAATTTCAAGAATTTCTCTATAAATAACATTTAACGCGTGGCCAAATGAAAATGATTACAATACGCTAACAATGAATTATTATTAAATACAAATTTTAATTGGTGGCTGTTGAATGAGTGAGAAAAATAATTTGATATTAAATTATAATTTGGCTGTTTATATATAAGGGTATTTACTACTCATTAACTATTTCATGAGGGCTCTTTATGAATGAAATGGCGGGTTTTTAATGTGAGTTATTTGTTCGTTTTTTATTGGAGGTAGCCAAATTAGTTTTAAATTAAATAATTGTAAAAGCAATGTTAAAGGCTGGTCGGTATAATGTTTGTTTAATTTAAAAAAAAAAAAAAAAATTAAGTTATTAACCATAGTTAGAAGATTGTTAAAAAATAAATATAAATAAAAAATAATAAAAAATAATAATATAAATAATATATTTAATACAAATAAGATTTTTTAAAGCTTTAAACTGGAAAACAAATATTTTTAGTCTTTTAAGATAGCTTTAGTTTCTTATTAGTGGTTTGAGAAGAACATTTGATGTGGAGTAGATTCTTATATTTCTTTTCAAAGCAACATTGTAAGATTAGAATAGGAGAATGAACATTGTATTTAAATTCTTTAATTATCATATCCTTTTATATCGTATTATATTTCTTATATGGTTTTATATCCCGTTTCTAATAAAAACGATGGAAAAATATGTTTACATCATTTTCTTACAACAGTTTTAGTTTGTACTCAAATAAACCTTGAACTTTTGTAATAATTTGACACACTTCTCTGTCATTTTCCCATTAGAGAGTTTCAATTGGATTTCCGCCCTGTCCAATGTGGAGCAGTGGAAAAAAACATTTACAACATATGAGCATTAAGAATTCCAAATGCGTTTAGGTGAGTTGTATGAATAAATGTGAATGTGGCTCCTTATTTACGAGTCCTTTGCATACGAATAATGCTGTGCGAATGTGTGAGTGTGTGTGTGTGTGTGTTTTTTAATGAAACTGGCCCTGGATGAAATGTGGCACAGCCTGGATGTGTGTCAGTGTGCCTGTGGGGTAGCCAAGGCAAAGGATAACTGGGACGGACGTGCCGTCCAATTTGTGCCATGTGTGGCCGAAACAAAATGAAAGCCCAAAAAATGAAGCGAAGAACCAGAAAAAAGGCCACAACCAGATACAGATACTGTTACAAATACAAATACAAATGTAGGTGAAGTGCGGGCCCGGACTTGACCGCTGGGCGTTGACCGAATGAGTCTCGAGCCACATTCAAAGTCGAAGCGGGCGGCATAAAACACTCAAAGGCTCATTTGCATATTGTTGCGGCAAACGGTAAATGAAAACAGGGAAAGTGCTGCGGCCTACAGGAAAAGCGAGTCTCAATTCAGTTTTTGAGTCGTGTTGGTTTTTTTTGTTTGGTTAATTAACAGAAAGAATTCACATTTGTTGTTATTTATGGATTCGAGAACCTTTTGAGTTATGCGCCTCTCGGCCTCGATAGCGATCTAATTAAATGATTTACGAGCCTCGCATAATGTTAAACTATATATTTGGGGGCACCGCCAGGTTGCCCCACACAGAGACCCACTCAGATAAGCTTGTGGCCAACAGATATGTTGCTGTTGTTGCACTTCTGGCCAATTTATGGGCTCGCATTTTGCATAGTTTCAAATGGCAAATGGCTGTTATACACACAAACACAAATTCCCGGCCCAAAACACAACAATTCATTTTGCTCGGCTCGACTCGACTCAACTATTCAAATCCAAAGCGTCGCACAACGGCATACAAATCTGCCGCTTTGCATTTGGCGGCCATATTTCATATTTACCCAGCGGGTCAACAGCGACCTCCCAAATGGCCAGCAGCCAACCAGCCCAAAGTACAATGGGATTGGCCAAGTTGGCACAGCTGCGAAAATGCTAACATAAAATATTGTTTGACTTTTCAATTATATTTTATATTATTATAATACATAATAATATGGAAGGGATTGAGATCTAAATGACTTACTATTTATATTATTTATATTATATTAATGTAAAATTTTTATTCTAATTGTACAGTTTTCGAATATTTATACACTTAAAGTATATAATAAACTTTTAATAGACAGCTTAATTTTATGATTGCTAAATCAAATAATCAAGGAATAGAGAATATTTAAAGGTGCAATTATATAAATAAAATACTACTTTGAAATATATATTATTAATATATTAATATATATTATATTTAAAATAGATAAAATCAATTGCTTCTCTGACAAATTTTAAGACATACATATGTATAAATTATTAATATAAATATATTGTGTTTATGGTAAAGCATTCTAAAATACCTATAAAATAAAACATTTGTTAGATAGAATGAAGTTAAATATATTCACATATCTATTCAGTGTAAAGTTTAATAATGTGAGGATTAAATATGTAAGCTTGTTTTTGTCAAATTGTTATTTGTTTGTTAATTAAATAACAGCTTGAACAGCTTTCTGTAAAAGAAACCAATTAATATGCTCTCAGCCCTTTGTCTGGTCTTCTTTCCTTGCGATCTATTTTGACATAAGTAAAAAAATGTTTCGAAAATATCTATAAATATAATCAATAAGATTCATTTTTTTAGTTATTAAATACAGACTCTGTGTTGAGTTTCTCATTTTAATTCTTTGTTGGAAACCAAACAAATAATTTTAAAATATTCTTTGTAAGTGCTATTTAAGTAATTTAAACATACAAATAAATTTAATACCTTTATTATATATTTTTATTTAAAAATCTTTTAAATATAATTGTATAACTTTATTTAAATACTTTGAACATCTTTCTGACCATGGTTCGCATGTGTGATAGGCCTGGAACGGGTTTGGTCCTGGCTGCCACTCGTTAACTGAGTGGCTTTGGCCAAAGCCAGCAAACTGCCCGATTCAGTTTCAGTTGCCCGAAATTTATGCACATTTTATTGACCAACACTGAGAAAAACGCATTGTTGTTGTTGTTGTTGGTGCTGTTGTTGTGGTTGTTGTTGTTGTTGGCACAACAACATGTCCAAAAGTGTTTTATGGTCGTTGTGGGTGCTCAAGTGGCCATTTTGGGCCGAGGGAAATGCATTTGCACTCGCCGCTCTTGTCCGACAAGCACTTGGCCCCGCTCCCGAGTGGAGCGTGTGGAGTCCTGAATACAGATGAGCATTAGCCCAAGAACTAACTTAATATATGGCTATTTGCGATTTGAGACCGTTGATTTATGCCGGATTACTTTAAGCTGGTCGCAATTAAAGACGCGACGTGGCCAAGTCAACGACCTGGGCCAATTTCTCAGCGATTCAAAGTCAAAAACTCAATTAGCTACTGGGAACGGCATTCGGAAGCGGGATATGGAAACGGGGAGCTCGTCTAAAAATAAACACGCAATGGAGTCGACGGGCGGGCTGAAGTGGAAATCTCGTTAAAAGTCAATAACAGACGCCATTAAATGCGCATGAAAATGAAATGAGAACCGCTTGATGAGGCGAAGGGGGAAGGGAGGGGAGGGAGTTGGGGGTGGGGGCGGGGTCTCGAAGAAGGCAGCCACGCGACCACTTGAGTAATTTGAACTGACCTCCGCACAGCCCAGACAAGTTCAATGGCATTTATGCGTAATAAAACTGAAGATAAATAAATGGAATTTCTCAACAGCAAAAAAATAATACTAGGGAGATAACGCGAGATAATTTATTGATTGCAAAAAATTAATTAAAAAATATAAAGAAGTTTTAAAGGAAAATTGTGAATGAAAAATTTGCAATCATTTCAAAGGTTTCCAACAAAGCAAGCTTAGCAAATGCCTTTTCAGCTGAAACACTTACAAATAATCGATCACAGTCTAGTTTTAGAACTCACATTGCAGACATAAGAAAATATATATATTTTAAATCCAATCAAATTCAATTAAAAAGTTCGTTCATTCATTCAGTTCACCATGAATCGCATGCTGGAGGAAGTTATTCACAAGCACTCGGCCAACACGGAGCGTATTACGGCCGAGAATACCCTGGGCTATGTCGTCTCCGACAACACGACGGGCAACGTGGCGGCCACGTCCTTCGACAACACCAGCGCCCAGGGCATCGTTAAGCACATGAATGGCATCCTGGTGGGCATCGTCCAGAGCATCGTTCGGGATTTGGAGCCGACCAACAAACTCTGCTATTTGCGTGTCCAAACCCGCAAATTCGAATATCTCGTCGCGCCCGAAGAACTCTTTACAATAACTGTATTGCAGTAAGAAAAAACAAATGAATTTCTAGTTCTCTCTCTGTGTGTTTGCGTGTGTGCGTGTGTGTGGGCGTTCAGTGTATTAAATTTTGAATCGTAAAAAGAAATATAAAGAAAAGCGAGTTTATCGAATTGGTTAAGAATGCCAGACCGAAAATCCTTTATAATACCCAAGCGACATTTGGCATTATTTATGGGCGATGGCTTCATTGGGCAGCGCCCAGGAATGGAAGGGAAAGGGAAATTGTTGTTCTCCATGAGAATGTGGCATTCTAATGCGATAATTCAAAAGATTTACTTCTGTCAACATGACCATTTTGTAGACGACGCACTCTCGGGGTGGAAAAATGGCCTTTGACCTTTTTCTGGTCTTTTTTTTGCTAGCGTTTTCCATCTTGCTTGCCGCAATGGATGCTGCCTGCTATTTTAATTTAAAATGGCAGAACTCGTAACTCATTTTAACGGCGCACCCTCCACAACTCTGTGTGTGTGTGTGTGTGTGTGTGTGTGTGTGTGCGTGAACTTGTCCTATTTTTACAGGGTCTGCAGGCCTTTGCAGGGGTTGCTCGCTCGTTACAATAACTTATCTGCCCTTTTCTTTTTTTTCTTTTTTTTTTTTAAGACCCGTCCTCGGCAACGCCATAATCACCACGATGCGAAGACGCTCCTGGGGTGCGCTTTGTACTTAACCATTTCAGTTCCCATTCCCATTCTCATTCCCATTCCGATTTCCCATCTTTTTTCCACTTTTGTCTTGAGCAGTTTTGTGGTGCATACATGATATAGAGATAAATAAAATGTGATTCATCTGATTCCTTGAATACATATATATGTATATAACTGGATATTCGTCTCGGTCGCGACGGGCGCATTGTGCTGGCCAGGTCGGGTTCGAGAAGTGCGTGAAATTCAATTAATCCATGGACCATTGCTGACAACTTCATTTTGAAGAACTCGTCCCCCCCCCCCCAAAAATGTTCATAATTCAGCTGGAAATTAGAAACACTCCGAATTATATTCAAATAAAACGTTTTTCTCTCTGCTCATATCCTTTGCTCCTGCCCTGTCCCCCTTCGCACTCCCCGTGGCGTGTCCAAGCTGCGCGTTTGTCTATGAATTTAATTAAGTTGTGCGACAAACCCAAAAGTGCCACTGCATCGCTAAACAAACACGACTCATATATGTACATATACATAACAGGATATGAGTGCCAGGACCTCACACGGGTTGCGCAAATCCAAATGTCAGCTGCCACATTATTTGCTCTATACAATTTTCCTTGGAACGAATATCAGAGAGAGTAGCATACAAATTCAGTTTGAATAAGATGTTCTTTTTTTTAAATATATAAATATATATAAATAATTAGAGAGAATATTCCTGCAACAGCTTTTTTCTGCAGCCAAAATAATTAAACTGTTTAAAAATTTAATATATGTAGATACATTAAATAATAAAAATACTTTCCTAAAATGCAGAAGTTTCAAACAAATTAAAATAATTTTTATATAGAAAATGGAACACTTTGAAATCATTTTTTGCGCTTTATTTTATAAAGTTCTATTTATTTTTTAAAGTTTATAGCTTAAAAATCAACATCATAGCGATTTTTTAGGTTAAACCGAATATGCATTGAATTTTCTGTTTTATATACGGCACTATAAATAAAAAATTTTCCCTGGTGAATCCCAAAAAAAAAAAATCGGAGCCTGCAAGAAATCAATTAAGTTAATTCAAACGTCGAGAAGCCATAGAAATGGGATTTAAGTGAGTGCTACAAGAAGCAACTGCTAAATATAGAGAAGTTAAGAGAAGTACACAAAAAAAAAAAACACACGCAACATGCGCGACAGAGACGGAGATGAAGAAAGAGACGGAGCTAAGTAAGCAGCAGAAATCCGCTCATTCGAGTGCGCAGACCAAACCCATTTTGGCTGGCGCTGGCTCTGCCCCTCTACTAATGTACTGAGAGAAAAATATTCAGTAAATATATATGATAAAAATGTAGTTAATTATTATTGATATATTATTTAATGACTTTTTATGAAGAACACAAAATATAAGTTAAATTTTATATCACAAATTTCTGCACATTTTACTGAAGACAAATTGCTTATACTCTGTCTCAACCGGTTTCGCTCAGTGCACCCCTGCCCGAACCCGTTTTGGATGATATGTTTGTTGAATTTTTTCCGAGCTGTTCAACCACCAAAACATTTCCAGTTGAGACTCGCAGCGGCGCAGACGTCGCTCACATTCAGCGGTGGAGGCTTTACGGACATTTTGCTAGCAAGTCGAACGGACGGGCAGACGGACGAACGGACAAAAAAAATACATAAGGTGGAACAGAAAAAGCAATACTGTATAAACACATAAACACAAACAAGCTAAAACAATATAAAAACTCATAAAAACATTAAATAATAAAATCAAAAGAAATATTTAACAGCAATAATATATATAAATATAACAAGAAAACATTAAAGTGAAAAATATACTTTCATATTAAAAACAATTAACGTTAGTGATAAAAAGCAGCAACATAAAAATTTGAATTCTTATACAAAAAGAAATAACAAAAAATCAACACTTAAAAAATATAAACAAAATATTTGTATATATATAAAGAAAAACAATTGGTTTAAACACTTCACAGTTCATTGCTTTTTTCTGCCCACAGTATTTGTTATTTGCAGCAGTTACAGCTCTTATGCAATAGATGGCAGCAGCTTAATGCATGCGCCATCTATTGGTCATTATGCGCCGATGACACTGGCGGTTTTAAAGCCACTGCTTGGTTTGGCTGCCACTGTTACTCCTTTGAAGTTTGCACTGTTAACTAACAGCATTTTATGTGTTCAAAAAATGCACATGTTAAGTTGGTTTCAGCAGTTAAAACATATTTTTTTTAAATATAGAAACTGATATATTTTGTATATATTCGTAAGTTTAATTTCTCGGTTTAATTGCTTGTCCCAACTCTCACATACATATGTCCAAAACAAATTTAAAAATATTTGACCATATAATTATAAAATTTTAATTTATCTTGTATCAATTTCTTTTTTAAAGTCACATTCTTTACTCTTATTCTTTTCTGGGTTTTTACATTATTTTCTGTATAATTAATAACAGATTTATAATATTCATATGCTGACGTGTTGAGTTTATTTTACAAAAACAATCTATAACTGAACTCCCTATAAATTATATATAATTAAACAATTTTTCAAGGTTGCTCCTTGCACTTGCCCCAAGCAGCAACTTAAGATTATAAAATTCAAAAACATCAAGGTTTTCATTTCAAGTTACAGGTCTTAAGTTTTCAGTTATTTTATTTTGCTTTCTGACAAGTTGAAAGGCAATTATTTAAAACTGGTAGCGGGCTGCTTTGAGCCAGCTTTGAGTGGGCAAGTGAAGTAGCAAACTTCAAATTGATTTGATTGCCGCTGAGCTAATAAAATGGAAGCACCGTTAAGCCAACAGCTTGTTAAGGGGCAGACAACGGGCAGCGTGTTGCCAATCAAAATCAAAGATTTCAATTCAATTTCATACGCTTGTCACAATATTCGGAATGGCGCATAAAACCGAGCAGCTCATTCAAAATCGGAGCAATCGACCCAATCGCACCAATCGAGCCAATCGAGGCATCAAGATGTCAGTAAACGCGGTTAAGACAACAAGATTGCATCGGGCCTCGTCAGGAGTCGATTCGGGACAGGCGCTTGTCGGGGCGAAAAACATGAAAATCATCTTTCAACGCGCTGCGCTCGCAGTTACAGTTTGACGCGGGGCCGCAATCCGCAAATCAGGTGAGCGGGGTGCACAATGGAGGGCCTGGATGCACATGTGCCCCAGACTGTTGCAAGTGCAAAAAAGGCAAAGCCGAATACGTTAACTGAAACTCAAACTGGGACTGAGACCGAGACTGGGACTGAGACTGGGCTTGGGACTGGGCCTGGGACCTCTGCAACCATTTGCGCTTCACTTGGCATATACTTGCTTTTCAGCTTTTCATTTTTGTTGCCTTTTTTCACATTTCTCGCTGCACGCGAGGAGCACGACATGGCTGGACTCACTTGAGCCGCAGTCAACGCCAATCTTAACTGGTTTTCTGGACAATGCGCCGCCCTCTCGCCCCGACCCGACAGCGTGGCTGCAAAAAAATATATATTATATATAAATAATTTAAAGTTTGCATTTGTATTTATTATATTATACTTCATGTATATAACAGCCTGAATTTCAAGCTTTATTTCTTAAGGATTGTAAATTATATAATACATAACTAAAATAATAAAAATATAAGAGCTATACTAAAAAAATATAAATACTTTTAGGTTTGTTTTTAGTAAGTATATAAAGTATGCGAATTAAATAACTGGGACAAAGTATTAACACTTAATATATTCAAAAAATTCACTTTATGGTTTTTTCTTTCTATAATATGTTTACAGTGTGCTTAAGTAATAAGCAAAATTTTCTCCAGGATTTTATTAAGATTTACAACCATGCTCTTATTTATAATCTAATACTGAAAGCATTTCTAGAAACTGAACTAGGGTAATCAGTGCAGAAAACTTAGACTTTAGTTATCAGTGAGTTTTAAAAATAGTTAGGTTGACAGTTTTATAACCACGCAAATTCCCACACTATATAGATTGATAAAGCAATTATAATATATTTAAATATATCTATAACTTTATATAATTTATATTAAATCTGCTTTCTTTCCTTATCGATTTCTTCATCCTTCAACAGAGTGGCAGATACAATATCTTATAGATGCATCGGCATATCTGCTCTAGATCTAGATCTGAGCCCCTCTCTGGCCTCAGTTGACCCCACCTGATGCCAGCGGACTCCTTGCCTGCCCCGAAAAAACCAACAGTCACAGCTCCAAGCATCAGCGTATAACCATCATCATCAAAGCTGCACTGATACAGATATAGATTCACCCAGCAGAGTTGAAGTGCCATCTCCCTCTCTCTTTTTCTCTCTCTTTCTCTGTGTGTTCGCTTTGCTTTGGTTCCGTAAATTACACTTTTGATTTTTAGTGGCCGTAAAATAATCGTAAATGTCGTGGTTATTGCGACCGAAAGTGCCCATTTTGAGTGCTGCTGCTGTTGATTCTCAGCTGGCATTAACTGATATTCTTGCTATTTCGCTCAGTGCATTCTCCTCTCTCTCTCTCTCTTATTGGGACGTGCTGCCACTGCACAAACAGCTCCCACTTCAGGCTGCCCCCCCAAAAGCTTGCACTTTTTGTTTTTAATAAGTTTCTGTTCGCTGGCTTGGCTGGCTGGCTTTCTTCTTGGACTCCTTTGATGTTTCGATTAAGTTCGGAGTTCGCGTTGTCGAACTGGTTGGTTGGGTCTGCCTCCTGCCAACCAAGCAGCCAACCAACCAAGCACCTCTCCCCTCCCCCTTTTTGGCCGTTTGGTTTAAGTTTATGGCCATTTCGCTTTGGACTGTCTTTGCCGCACTCGACTCGAATCCCAGTTCTGTTGTTCTGCTCGTCGAGTTGATTTTCTTAAGCATTTCACCCATTTACCTTTATACTTTTGGCTTGTGCAATTCTCTCTTCCTCTCCCTCCGTCTTCCTCTCTCTTCCTCTCACTGTGTTAGTTTGGCTCTGACGCAACTGGTTGCCGTTTGTTGCCATGTTGCCCCATGTTGCGGTTGGGTTTTCGTTCGCGTACTCACAAATTTCAAATTTGATTTTATTGTTATGATTTCAATTGTTTTCGCTATGTAAACACTAGAGATTTTCCCCGCAAAGGCGTCGCCATTGTCGACTTGGCATCTACTTTAAAAATTGTGCGGAAGTCTTAACTGAGTTAACGGCCAAAATTGGGCCAGTTACCAAAGTTGGAAAGGAAACTTTGAGTTAAAAATATAAATATAACAATATAAAATATATGTGATTAAATAAAATATTATGAAATACTTTCAGTTTTTACAAATTAAACAAATGACATATTTTTAGAAAGGCTCTAATTTTTTGTTACATTTGAACTTGTTCTTCTTGTTTCTGGTAAGTTACCAAAGTTGTAAAGGAAACTTTAAATATAAAATAAAGTATGAAATTTAAGGATCATATAGATATATAAAGCTAAGCTAGAATAATTGATAATAGATGAATATAATATATTAAATACTTAGTACTTATACAAGATTTCTTTCGCTGATTACCTCATAATTGTTCCCACTTCTCTTTAATTTTCATCAGCTCGTTGACTTATTACCTTTTTAACATTAGCCTAATTGCAAAATTTTCCTTTGAAGTCACATCAGAACGCCCAATTTCACGAGGACAATTATAAACAAAGCCGATCTTAATGCCAACTTGGCCGCTAAATGTTTTTAAGGCCAGGCCATCCCAGAGTTTTGAAGGCCGCATTTCCAACGTGGAAACCAAAGCAATTCATAAATCATAAAAATGTGTCATAAAAAAATAGAAGAAAAAAAACACAAAATGGAAACATGGAAAAATGGAATGAAGCTGCCTTTCAACATGTCCTCGAAGTAAAAGGAAGAAAATAAAAAAACGCTCAAGGCGAAAGACTTTTTAAAAAGAGATTTGTTTTGACTGAGCCTTGTTATCTAGTCCTTGGCCTCGTCGAAAGGACACACACACATTGTCCTCGGCGGCCGTTCGATTATTGCCGCCGTGCTAATAAATCATAAAAATATGTTTCAGTCACCCAAAAATCCGATCGCCTGTTTTGGTCGCGTCTCTGATCCTCGCTCGTTACACGGTGGAATTTGTGAAATGCCTGTAAAATTGCCGCATTGCCTTGTTGGTGGTGTTTTTTTTTTTGTCTTTCTCTCTGTAGGTAATGCACAACTGTGATTGGAAACGGGGATCGGGATTGGGTCTGTCACGGGGCTGCTGCTGCTGCGGTGATCGCGCCCTCGAGCATCTGATAACAAAACCAAAAATCGGCCAAATGCCCAAAACAAAAGGCCAACAACTTTCTCTTTTTGGGCCGCATTCTGTCGTTGTTGGCTGTTCTCTTCTTACGGCTTTCGCAATGACAAAAAAAAACGAGCGAATTTTGAATGATTTATTAGCCAAGCAAAAACAAAACTGAACAAGAAACATTTTTGGAAGAGGCGCCTAAATTTGTTTGCAATTGTTTTCGGAGTTGTAAACAGTTGATGTTCTATTTGCTTTTAACAGAACAGAAATTAAACGAAAAAAAATATTATTCAAATAAATAGGAGAGTAAATTGAGTTGTGCACTAATTAAAAAATTCTCCAGCTTAATTAGAATATATATTTTCTCATTGGATGATGACGATGACTTCATTGCGCATATGTATTTTTGTCAGGCCTGTACTTGGGAATGTTCGCCTCCTGCTCTTTCTCCATTGCATGAGCAGATGATTTAATGCGACCGCACTTAAGACGCAGCCTGCCCCGAAACGGATCCCAAAGTGCAGGCGTTCCACATGTGTTTCAATTCAGGCGAACTCAGAGAACTGCCATCTTTGAAAACTGAGCTCTGACAAGACTTAAAAGAGTATTTATGTAGAATTGGGAATACATAAACCAAATAAAACAATATTTCATACTAAACCAAACTAAATGAGATTATTAACTTACATCTTTCTTCGTTTTTATTAGAAGCGATTTTAATGGCTATAAATCATGGCAGCAACGAGCTGTAGCTCATCAAGATGCTGGCCAAATCCGCAGTCAAAACAAATCGTTAAAATGTAATAAAAAAAAGCCCATATGCAGTCGACAGAAGCAAATGCATTCGAATAAAATTTTACCACCGTTTCCTCAAACATCATCAACATCATCAAACTAACGGCGGCAACATCCGAGCCACCTCATAAAAGTAACGATGTCTATGAGCAGAGAAAAAGTATCTGATGGATACAAGCAGAGAGAAAGGGAGAGAGGGCGAGAGAGCGGTATCACAATAATTATGGCATACGTCACGGAACTTAGGTTTTATGTCTTTTATATTGATTGTCATCATGTCACACGAACAGATCGTAAAAAAGTCGTAAAAATCCAACTCAACAACCGAAAACTGCACTCAGGATCTAAATCGGGCTCTCACTCAAACAGCCTGTGCGAAGGATGCTCAAGGATCGTAGGTTGCTTTGAGTGATTGTTGAGCGGCATTTGCTCAAGTGGCGTCAAGTCGTAAAAAGTCGGCTATAAAATTTCCTCAGCTCTGGTATTAACCGCAATTTGTTTATTTAGTTGTTAAAATGCCATTTGGGCTTGTTCTATTTGACGATGGCATTTAATTGTCGACTGTTGCCGCTTGTTGTTGTTGTTGTTGTTGTTCTTTTTTACGACCACACAAAGTGGGCAAACCTAATAAAGTTTATTTTTACGACAATTTAAATGGTTTCATTTCGAATGAACAACAACAACAGGTTGTTGCTTAAACATTTTTCTCAGAGATTTTTGTGAATTAATTTTATGCCACGGGTAATCCAATAATCCCTAGAAGATTTAGTTGCCACATAAAAAAAAATATGACAGGCGTTAAGGTATTTGTTCTTATACAAATAATAATGATTATTTAATAAAAAATTGAATTTTATCCATTTATGGAAAAAGTAATAGAAAACCTTTTCTCTTTTTTTAAGTTAATTTTTTAATTTTTCTGTCAAATAAATTTAAGTATCTTTTATAGCTAACAACGAAAAAAGAATATATTTTAATTTACTTAATAAATAAAAATGAATTTTGTTCCATTTAATTTACCTCCTTTCACAAATGTTCTAGATTAAGTTTTTTTTGGCAATTTGATTGTTGAACTCAATTCGAGGCCGATCAAAGTGCAAACACAATTTAATCGGCAAACACAATTTGTCGGCGCCGATGATGACTTAATCCCGCGCAACCACAAAAGTGGTGGCTCAGCGGTGCCGCAGCGCAGCCGCAAACGGTTCATTACGAGGTCAAGAATCAATTGCCGTCTACACCAAACACCAGGTGAAACAATAGCAGCCAAAACGCCTTCTTATGCAAAGCAGACAAAAGAGCCGCCGCTGGCTGAGAGAGAGAGAGAGATAGAGAGTGAGACAGCAAGAGCTGGACATGAATTGAAATGAAGACATTCGTTACAGTTAGTCTTAGCTACCTAGTGCAAACCAAAAACATAATCCTAAACCCTTGACTCGCTCATCGGGCAATCAGGCGGCATTTGCATTCGCCTCATGGCAGGGTGTCCTTTAGCCCGGCTAATTGAGCATTTTTCGTTGTTGACGGCGATAGCTCACGGTTTTTGCCTACTTGTTAGCCAGTTGCCTAGCTGGTTAGCCGGTTAGCTATTTAGCTGGTTAGCAATGTCCGCCCACAGAGTTACCTGGCAGCGAGTTGGGAAGTGGCACAAACCGAAATCCTTTTTTCACTTTCCTTTGGGCCGCCGCTTGCGAAAACGTGCAAAGTGGGTGTAAACGGATCGCGATGATGATTGTTTATTGTAATTTTTATGACTGCTTCGCACACAAACACGCCAAGGCGCCGATGATGATGACGATGATGATGATGATGATGATGATTGCAGTCAGCCTAGCCCAGACCAAGTTGAGGGTGGCTTTTTGGCCTAAAGCGTGTTTCCAACCCCACTTGAAAACTTACTAATTAAGACACTTGAGTGATAACTGAAAATCAGAGAATTAACTTATCAATAAAGCAAACTTTAAGATACTTTTACTATATTAAATATGTTTGAGATATTTTAATTGTTTATATGAAATACATTTGTGTAGACTTTTCTAAAATGAAATCCCTATAAAATGCATTCTATATCTTTTAAGTCACAATTTAATTTTAAACTCACTTGAGTGATAACTGAAAATCAGAGAATTAACTTATCAATAAAACAAACTTAAATATACCTTTACTATATTAAATATGTTTCGGATATTTTATTTGTTTATAGGAAATACATTTATGCAAGCTGCTCTAAAATGAAATCCTTATAAAATGCATTCAATACATTTTAAGTCTCAGTTTTATTTTAAGCTCATCAAATATAATTATTTTCAATTAAAAGTATCTGCAACTAGTTTCTAGCTAGCTATTATCATAATTCAATAAAGTTAGCAACTGCAATTGAATTGTCTTCGTCTTGTTTTGGCCTATACGAGCTTAATTAATTTGCCACAGTTAATCAAGCATCTGGCTTTGATAGCCATCTATCAAAATCCAACTGGCAATCAATTGGCGCAACAACTGAGTTAGCCCCAAGAACAACTGGCTGGACAGGGACTGGTACGTGGATTGGTAGCTGGTAGCTGGTAGCTGGTAGCTGTTACCTGGTTGTAGTTGTGCTTCTGGTTTGCTTTATGGCCATGATGGCGTTGATGGAGCGAGCAGCTCAGTGGAGAGCATAAATTAAGGCAGCGTTTATGAAATGGCGCTGGGGGCGTTTATGATGCATTTTTAATTGACGTTCATTTGAAGAAACGCGAAAGAACGCTTCAATTCAATTATGCGCAACCCACCAGCACCACCAGCACCACCAGCAACTCCTCTCTGTGGCTTGGCTCGTTCAACTGGTAACAGCTGCAACTAAAGTTGGGCTCCAACTGCGACTGCAACTTCCATTCCGGGCCATAAAAAGCGCTCGCAACGGTTTTGGGCCAAATTGCCACTTTGTGTGCAAATTTGAATTGTGGCAATTGTTGAGCGCAATCCGCCGAGTCGCGTATCACTCGCATGCGATCTCTGGCAAATATTTTTTAAACGATGCAGCTCGTCAAGAAAACAGCAAACAGCAAAGGTTGCTTGCCACGAAACGGGGCACGGGGCAACTGCGACTGTACTAGGGACGGCTTCTGCTGCCGGGGACACGCCCCGTTTTGGCGCACGCCCACGCTGATTCATTCGGGCTGCAACGTTGGTGGCACGCCCAATTGTTGCACATCCACATTTGACAGTCGATCGGTCCGCCAGTCAATGGCACGTCAACTTATTCATTAATTCATCAAAATGGCCCCCAACAAACCTGGCCACGATTTATATTTGCGTTGCAGAGTCGCATTCACATTCGCATTCGCATTCGCATTCGCTGATAGTCTTAATTGGCTTCGTTTCTTCGTTTCGATTGCATAAAATAATCGTTAGAAAACGTGTTTTGCTTAATTGGAAAATTTGTATGTCGCGTCCGTCTCCAGCTCTCGACGTCTCCTTCTTTCTCGCTTTATTGATTTTCCTCGGCTTAATGAAGAAAAATGCCCAGTTTGCAAAACAGCAGCGCCTTCAGAATGCTAAATATCTATACATAAAAACATATATACTCAACTATATATATATAAAGTATATAAGTTGGCAGCTGTTCAAACTGAAAATGAAAATTCTCAGATCGTGTGTCAACACAACAATTTATCTATAGCTAACTATTTATATAAATTAATTCCTTATTTACTTAAAATTGTAACAATATTATCTATTTAGTTACTTTTTATTGATAAAGTTTATTTAATTTACCTCTTCAATTTAATAGTTAAATAAATTTTATTTTAAAGCAGCTCTAAGAAATGTTTTTGCCGAAATCCAACTTTAAAAAAGTTCCAGGAAAAAATAAAAAATATTTTTAATAAACAAAAAATGCAGAATATTTAAAAAAATGTTCTTTAATACGAAGAGTAATAATCAATTTTCATTCTTCATAACTTATTATAATTGTAATCTTATTCTTGGCATAGCTAATAAAAATAAAAGTCAAATTACAAAACAAATAAATTATATTCATGTTTTTTCTTTCTACAAATTATTTTTTTTAACAATGGAACTGAAGTAAGTTTATATTTTTAAGGAAAAAAAATTATTTTAGGGAAAAAATTAAAATAATCAACTTATATGCTAGAAATAAAATAAATGTCAATTTTTAAATTATGTGTATATTTATTTTATAATGAAAATAATAAGAATGCCAAAAGCTAATTTAAGATAAAGTAAAGTAAACTTGTTAAATTTACTAAGAAATTATTTTTATTTATTTTATTATTATTTATATTTTTTTTTTAACATAAAGAAAGGTAAGTAGACAATTTATAAAAAGTTCTAAGAAATCTACAAAAAACTCTATTTTACTCATTATCATTTAAATTGATTTTTAGTTAAAAAACAAAAACAAAGCAAATTACTCTATAGAAATAAATTGATAGTAAAGAATTATTTTTCTAAATTTTATGCATTCGACTTATACGTATTTTATTATTTCTAAAAGTAAATTCAATTTAAAGTCTTAAATATAGTTTTGTATCAGAAAAAGTTTCACTTTAGGCCCGAAATCGCATTTGGGGCTTTATTTCATGTGGAAATATTCGCACACAAATCGGCGTTAAGTTTAAATCCGCAAATATTTATAATGCCGTATTAAATTCATAATGTAGAATGTTTAATGCATAAATACATAATAAAATTTTACGACTTTTACCTTATCTTGTCACACAAATACAAAAACAATAACAACAATAACAACAACAACAACAATAATAAACTTTCATTTTATAAATGAAAGAGGAAATTTTTCGCCCACCTTTTGTGGGCCGCTGCATTTTACGAGTATTTTATTGTGCTGCCCGCTGGCTGCCACAACGTGGCACGTTGCAAGTGGATACGCAGTACGCAATGCACGTGCGAAACACAGACGCCACATGCAACTGCAGCAGCAACAGCAGCAACTGCAACAGCAGCAGCAACTGCAACAGCTCCAATCCGGCGACATCGAAGTGGCGTCCAATCGAGCGCCAAACAATTTGTCATTTTTTTTGCGGCGCGTTCTGCGGCGGGTTCGCAGCAGCGATGATCAATGCTTTGAATTATGATGAGGATTTATGCTTGACACTGTCGCAGTGTGGCAGATAGCGTCGGACAGCTGGACAAATGGACGAATGCCTGAACGGATGAATGGACAAACATTTACAGCACTCTGGCGCTAGTTTTATGGCCGTCACTTCCCATCGACCGCTGGAGACGTGCTCCAGCTGCGGGCGAGCGGGCGGGGAAGTTGCCAGGGGTGGGGGACAATCCTCCTCTATGATTTATTAAGTGTTAATAAAGAACTTAAATCCGTTGACTCGCATTTTCGCATTTCACGTTCTCCATTTTCATTCGCTCTCGCTCTTTCTCTTTCTCTCTCACTCTCTCTTTGTCTCTCTTTTGTATTGGCCTCGCTCAGGATTTCCTCATCAATGCATTCGCCATATTCGCCGCGTGCGCTGATTTCATTTTGGCGCCCAGCAATTTCGCAATAAAATTTCGCGCGCCTGCAAATTAAAATTGCAATGTAATTGGTTAATCCATGCGCACATTATGCTCCCATTTCCACACAGTCCCAACCGGAAGTGCACGCAACTTCCTTTTTCTCCTTTGTTTTTTTTTTTTCGTTTATTTCGCGCTGGATTTTTTTTCATTTCAGCTTTTGGTTGAAATTTCTTTTTTTTTGTATATATGTCGAAGGTACTGGGAAAGTCTACCAGATAGTTTGGATTGGATATATACTTGCTTATAGATAGAACTAGCAAAGAATAAAGCTTAACTAAATTAAAACCTTAATGATATTTTCGTTTAGTTCCATAAAGCTTTTAACTTTTAATATTTTAAAGTTTATTTTTAATAGTTTACTCTCATTAAATCTTAGTTGACCGTTCTTTATAAATAAATAAAATTTACTGCAAATATTTTTATAATTAAAGCTAGAGTGTGTTGAGCTTGAAAGTAACTTAGTTTTTTATTCACTATAGAAAATCTAAGGCAAAATTATTTAAAATTAAGAGAATGTCTTAACATTCTTAATTTATTCTCCAAAGCATTTTTAGAAAATTAAATTAAAAATAAATACATTCTCCAATGCATTTTTAAAAATTATTACAAAGTATTTACACCCCATAAATTATATAAACTTTTCATCATTAATGATTAGACGAATTAATATAAACCTTATCGACATTAACTTTATTTCTTTATCGTTTATTTATCCTTCCATTAATTTCTATTAAATTGTCTATCTCAAAAACTACTAGAGAAAAAGGAAAACAGGGATTAAAGTTTCTGAATGTCATTTACAATTTATAATGATCGTATATTATTGTTATTATTAGTCACTATTTCTACAAATTGATTAATATCTGATGTTAAGTTCATACATTTTAGAGCATATCTAGAATATAATAAGGGCATGTGATAATATTTTTGGTGTATAAGTTCTTATAGAGTACACACAAATAAGGAATGTTTTACTCTTTAGATTAGCTCGTTCAGCTTAACCCAAATAGTGTCAATATTTAAGAGGTACCGTCCTGCACCAAGGATATAAAAAACATTTGGCTGCTATATTCATCATTCATACATCAAACAACAAGCGCAAAAGATATTCAGATTAATCTTTTTAGAAGAAGGAGAGAAATTTAAGTTCAAGTCTACTTAGTCTAAGATCTGAAGAAGGATGCTTGCATTGAGTATATGACAGCTCCTTCTGTATACAGGGTATCCCTTAATCACACACACCCAACCAGAGTACCCATTTTTTCAGGGTTTCGTCTAAAATTCTTTCACCAAGCCAAGATTTGCATACAAAGCGAACTGATTAACATATTAACCCTGCTGCTCAGCTCCCTTTTCGGAGATAGTCAACAGTAGCCGAGTACGAAATTTACGAGTGCCAGAGCTCAGATTCAAAAGGGAGATATGGCCAAATAGAGAAAACCAGGCGGAAAACTTAGATCGCAATCCATGTGAGAATTGCATGCAGGTGTAACTGCAACTGCAACTGCAGCAGCAACCACAAAAGCACTCGTTGATGGATGGCATTTTAAGTCACGAGCTCAAGGAGCAAGCGGCAATTAGACAGCTAATTTAATTACCACTCCCACCCAGCGTTTAATTGGCCCAATAATCGCTCAAAACGAGCGCCGGCGCTGATGGCCGAGACGCCCATTTGGAGCAGCTCACAGACAGCACTTGTCTGTATCTGTATCTTCAACTAAATGTATCTGCAACTGTGTGTCTGTCGACTGTTTGTTGTTGTTGTTGTTGTTGTTGCTGTTGTTGTTGGCTGCCACTTACGCAGCTAATAAAGCAGCAATTTGGCAGCTGACGCCGCTGCCAACGCAAACAAAACATCAAAAGGCACCCAACACAACCCAATCCACCCACCCCAAGATCAAACGCCAAATGTGCGGAGGTTTATTTACAAAAATAAAATTCAAAAAAAAAATATAAATAAAAAAAGAACAAACTTGTTGCAAGTACAAAAAGACTCGATCGCTGCTTTGTTTATGTGCGCGTCTGTCTATAAAGAGATTCGATGCCGATTCGGATTCGGATTCGAATTTGGATTCGGATTCGGATTAGTTTTCGGTATTTTTCACCTGTTGGCTGCCTTTTTGAAGGGCGCTGTTAACGCCGCAGTTACAGCACTTTTCAAAGTCAATACTTTTACCGTACGCTTTGAAGCGCCCGACGCCGGCGTCGACATTTTTATGGGCCAGCCAATCGGGCCAATTTGATGCATTGGGCTGCTTAACTCAACTCAAGTGGACTCCCGCTGGCGGCGCATTGATTAGCGTTGATTTAAGATAAAAAAGCAACTCTTATAAATATATATAAATATAATTATATGTATATAAATAAATATATTAAATTTACATATAATCTATATGATTGCTATCTCTTATAAATATATATAAATATAAAGATATATATATAAATATATATATATAGATATATATATATAAATAAATATATTAGATATAAGTATAATCTATTTGATTGCTTTCTCTTATAAATATATATAAATATTAATATACATATATATAAATAAATATATTAAATATAAATTCAGATAAAAAAGCCACTCTTATAAATATATATAAATATAATTATAAATATATAAATAAATATATTAAATTTATATATAATCTATTTGATTGATAGCTCTTATAAATATATATAAATATAAATAAACATACAAATATAAATATAAATATAAAGATACATATATATAAATAAATATATTAGATATAAGTATAATCTATTTGATTGCTTTCTCTTATAAATATATATAAATATTAATATACAATTATATAAATAAATATATTAAATATAAATTCAGATAAAAAAGCAACTCTTATAAATATATATAAA
>SCDZ01000708.1:0-32097 GCA_004143845.1 Drosophila lacertosa | reverse complement strand
TTAAAAATAAAATCGGAGGATTCTAAATTTTTCAAAATTTTTTTTTTCGAAATTTCACAAGGGGGGAGTACAGTGTTTTTTTCAGAAAAAAGTCGAAAAATAAAAAATCAAACATGAAAATCGGTTCTGTTTTGGCAAAGTTATTGGAGTTTGAAGTCTGGGAGGAGTACTTTACATGTTTTTTTGGCTTATGTAAACAGGACTTTAATTAAACTTGTTTTAACTTGCAATTAGTTTAAGTTTGTATTTATTTATTATTGTAGTGCAAATTTAGCAAGTATGTTTAAAAGATAATTAAGAGCTGCTACTGCAATTCAAATGCGAGCTCTGTTTAAATTGACTTGGAAGAACTTTGTTGCCACAAGCTGCAGAAAAACGTTGCAACAATTTTGCCACAATTTGAACTTTTCAATTGTTGCCGCAGCAGCAGCACCAGCAGTAGCAGCAGCAGCAGCAGCAGCAGTTGCAGCATTGGCCACGGCCACAGTCAAGTTTCCTGCACTCGAGTTAAGCCAAGTTGAAGGCGCAGTCAAAGTCGAATTTTTGTCTGTCTGTCAGTTTGCTGCGCTGCGAGAGTTACCTGTACAGTTGACTGCCTGCCTGGCAGTCCGTCTAGTTGGCATTAGCAATTCAAAATGTTGTCGGCCTTTGAAGTGCAGTCGCAATTTGAGTTGTGGCTTGTGAAGTGGCTGCAGTTGCAATTGCAACAGAATGCTGCACTAATTCAAGTGGCAACAACAGGCGGCGCCACATTTGTTTTTAATTAAGCTGTCAATGGCCAAAAGCGCCAAATGGAAAATCAAATTTCACGCTAATCGCCAACATTTCACGTTAAGCGCCCACATCAAAGTCAAGCCAAATCAATTATTCAAAAGGATTAAGGCGGGGGGAGATTTTTGGGGGGCGTGCCTAGCGAAATCTGTTGTCTGGCTGTCTACGGCACAGTCTGTTGTTGGCTGTGTCTTTCAAATTTTATGACACACTTTGCAGCTACAAATTGTCGTAAAGTTAAGCGAATTTATTGCCATAAATTATGCAGCAGCAAAGGCAGCCCCAAAGGAAGTTTCCTTCCCGGCGTGCCACAGAAAACTGGGGTTAAAACAATGCGCATAAAAAACAGCAAAAGCAACAACGACAACAACAACAACGTTGACAATGACTTTTCGCTTGAGTTCAGCAATGATATGGCAAGGCTCCCTGTTGTTGTTGTTGTTGGTATCCTTGTTGTTGTATCTTTAATTCAATCTGCATGCTTGTCGCAAACATCTCATTCTCTGTTTGCGGCCGCGGCATAACAGGGCGTATGCGCAATATGCCACACAGCGCACAGGACACGACCGAAGCGCACACAACACAACACAACACAACACAGGCGCACAGCTGCCAGGACAACCAACCAAAAACCCCAAAAGAAAAAAAAAACTCAGTTTTGTTAATGTTATCTCTATGCTATGTGCAGCCTAATTTGGATTAGTAACCATATAAATGTGTGTATATGACTGTGTGTGTGTGTGTGTGTGTGTGGGAATTAGGCCTGTGATATAATGCAGCATAGCGTGGAGAGATGGCCAGGACATTGAGTAATGAATGCAGGCAGACGAGCAGCTTTATGACCAAGTCTAGATCAACATATAATGCGCTGAGGCATTACAAAGCAAATAAAAGTGTGACAAACGAAAGAGAGAGAGAGGGAAAGTATGCACAACTGGTTGATACTTTGTAATGTAAAATTGCAACGATGATCTATCCTTAACAGAAAGCTTGCAACGCTTTTTCCTCTTTAATAAACTCTTCAACTTGAACTTAAGCAGGAGTTTATGTATATATTCAATTTGTGGGCATAATCAAGTGTACAGGGTATGGAAAAATGTCAAAGCACACACACACAATAAGCTATAGCTAACATATGCTTGAGAGGGTGCAAGCCAAGCTTACAAACTCATTTCCATTTTGTTGAGCTGCGTTGGTTAACATTACAATCACAATAAATTTCAATGTCTATTGAATGTAGAGCTTCTAAAACCCCAACTTGGCACACACACACCCACGCAGCTAGTGCGTATGTGTGTGTGTGTGTGGCATGCATTATGTATTATGTGCGCTGTCAACAATAAATTCCCATGTAAGCAAGTGATATTGACAGCCCGAGTAGAAGAGCCAGCGACAACTCTGAAAATTATATGCACGTACTTAAAAGCAGGCGCTGTCGCAGCAACAACAACAACAGCAACGACAACAACGACAACAACAAGAAGAGCGCCACAGGATTCAGGATTCATAGCATTTACAGGATTCAGCAGGGTAGACAGCATAACAAAACAGAATCCAGCCCTGAACCCATCCCTGTACAGAGAGAGGTGCCCATTTACACCGTTCATACAAAACAGATGCCCGCTGTTAACATCAACACACAAAGTGTTCCTGTGTGTGTGTGTGTGTTAATGGGTGTGTGTGTTTCCGTGTGTGATTTTATTAGAGGGTGCTCCACACTTCTGGACAGTTACATTCACTTTGACACTTAGAGAAACGACAAACTTTTTGGTCTGTGAAGCTACTCTTGGTAAAGCTGGTTTTCTTTATCAATAAGTACAGATTTTGGTTTGGAAACTATTTTCGCAAGCCTGTTGACCATATTTAGAAGACGAAGACGACGTAACAATCATTGGTAAGTTATGCATTTATTTAAAAAATACATTAAGATGATTTGAAATTTCTAAAAAAAAAAAGGCATGCGGTAATAGCTGAAAGATGACAGAAGGCATTGGTAAGTTTGCATTTTGTTTAAACAATTCTCGAAAATTGGGAAATTTATCTACAATTTTGTGTTACAAAATATTTTTAAGAAGATTCAAATCCATTATCTATATCACATATTTGGCTAAGACAAGCTGATTTTAGTTTTGATAATCTCTATTATATTTTAAAACAGTATAAAGCTGTTCTTTATACTATTTTTTTTGTTACTTTTAATATTCTTTATATATCCATTAATTTATTGTTATTTTTACATTATGTGCCTTAACTATCTTTTCGTAAATTTTGAGATATTTTTCTTGTCGAACTTTTTTTTCATCTGTCTTCTTTTTTCGCTCAGTGTACGCGCTCAGCTAATGCGTCTCCTGTGTGGGCCACGTCAATCGATGTTAATTTATTGTCAATGCGCATTTACCGAATGTGTGGCATGTGTGCCACAAATACCAAACTGAGCAGACCAAAATGAATGTGTGTAGAATGTGTGTGTGTGTGTGTGGGGTGTGTATTTGGGTATAATAGTGTGTTATGCAAACTGTAGCTGCAGAGCCTTTTGCCGAAACACGTGCAGCATGTGCCCATTATTAATCAACAAGGAGATGCATATGCCACATGCAACAGCAGCAACAGCAACAGCAGCTTCTGTGTGCAACGTGCCAGCAATGTTGCTGCTGTGGCTATAAATGCATTGCAATGCGGCTTATTACGACAACGACAACGAGAACGACGAGAACAGCAACAACTACAATTACGATTGTCGGGCAGGCAAAAGCAAGCAGGTTGCAAAAGCCAGCCTGCCGCAACGTGTGGCAGGTTGGCTTTGAGCTATGCAGATATTTGCATATTTGCTGAGCTGCAACAAAATCTCATTATCTTGTTGACACGCCTCAAAAATGGCCGGCAACCTTCCATTCTCATTCTCTTTTGCTTTGGGCCCGAAACCTCAGCGAGCGTGAAACATGTGTTAAATGTGGCAGCAACAGCAAGTGGCAAGTGGCAAGCAGCAAGCGGGCACCGCAGGCAACCACAGGCAACGCAGTCGCAGTCGTAAATCATGCCGCATACGCGTTGATTAACTTGGCTTCTACTGATTAATCTGCAACAACTATGCGAAATGACACATTAGGCAGCATGCGAGCATTTATCATAATTTATAAGCACAGACGCAGCGGCACCAGACACCAACTGCCTAAGGACTCGACGACTAGGAGAGCGCATTTCATTGTCAGCCATTAATAATACAGTTCAAGTGCAAATGACACTGGCCCAAAAAAACAAATGACACTTGCCTCAGATAAGCACGAGGACGAGAAAAATACTTGAAATATTAAATGAAGGTTTTAATGTGGCAGAAATAGGCTCAATATTGTCCATTAGTATTGTAGGTTCCTCTTTTACTTATTCTGAGAACGTATATTCTATTTAAAGTTAACATCTCTCTATCTCTTTTTTTAAGTACTGCCTTTCTATGCGCTTTTCATAAATGCAAGTGATGTTTTAAAGTTTGACCAATCAGATTGGTATACAATTAATACCCCTGCCTTTTTTTTACACCTATTTAAAGAAGTTGTACTTGCTGAAAGCAGTTAACTCAACCAAGTTTAGTCAGCTCAGTTTCTAAACAACTCCCAACCCTTGGGTTATATATGTATGTATGATTAATTTATGGCGGCTTTCAGCTTGTGTCATTTGTGAAACCCAACGGAGCTGCTGCCAGCGTCGTTTGACATTTGAGACGTTTCTCGTGGCTGTATTTCAATATTTTTAAGCATAATTTTTAGAGAGCAGAAAACGTAGAGTATATACCTTTGGACAGCTGTCCCCATTGGAGCTTGCTTTCATTACTTTAAAGCGGGCCCAGCTACTTGAAGGACCTGCGCTGGCCTCAGCGGGGCAGCGAAGCGTATAATAAATTGCATTTGCAAAAGGAACGGACGAACGGAGGGAAGAAAAGGGGGGCGAAAAGGGAGCGAGTCCAGCTGATATACACATGAGAAGCGACGACGTTGGCGTTTGTCAGTTGCATAAAAATGCCAACTCATACGAGGCAGGACATGCCAACTCATACGAGGCAGGACATGCAGCGCCGCCGCAGCGGAAATGGCGCAGAAAGAAAGCGTCCGTCCGAGCTGAGGCAGCAAAGGGGAAATTAGAAAATGCCACAGTGCGAAAATGTGCAATGTGTGAGAGGGAGCAAGAGAAAGACGTGGCAGCTCTGACAGACGACAGTCAACTGGACTGGCAAACGCTTTGGCTTGCAGCTTTAGCTCAGCAACAACAACAACAACGTTTTGGCAACAGTTTTAGCCAGTTTTTTGTTGGCCCAATCTCAGCGCTGAAACAAATAGCCAAATATGTCGCACATTCAACTCCGCTTTTTTTTTCTCTATTTTTTTTTTTTTTGGGAACTTTTGCTTATGCAAATTCATGTGAAGGCGACTTTTGCGAGACATTTTGGGGACATTTCGTGTTGATTTAGTAACAGGAGCAGGAGTAGCAAAAGGAGGAGGAGCTGGAGCAGAAGCGTCGGCACAAAAGCCTGCAACGTGCCTCGCATCACTAAAAGATTGAATTACGCGCCTTTGACTAATTTTATTTGGGCTTAATTTAAATACCCTATATTTAAAAAAAACGGATTTGAGGGTATGCTGGTGATATGAGAAAGTAAGGAAACCTAATAAGCTATAAGGTACAGGCAGCTACACAATATGTACAAAAGTGATTTCAACAAAGATTTAGTTGATTGCGTGGGTCGAGTAAAAAAGCCAAATTAAATTACAAACTGAAACTTCTTTACAGAGTATCAACTAGTTAAACACGTACACAGTTTTACCCGGTTTTTGTATTATTATTTTTTGCAGCAAGTTTTATTTGTGTTGGCGGCCCTTTTTCTTTGAGTTTAGCGAGTTGAAGCGCAAATAAAAATGGCAAAAAAAAAAGGAGAGCGACGACGACATTGGCAAAATGTTTAATTAAATTCGCGCGGGGAGCGCGCAGCAATAGAAAGGAAATCGGAAACCGAAAAAGAATTTAATTAAACTTTATTTTTTTGCAGATGGCAAAAAAAATAGGAAAGATGAGGGATGCAGGCAGCTGATGCGAATGACAGCGCAACGTATTTTAATTAGTTTTTTTTTGCCTTTTGAAGTGTGTGTGTGTGAATGAGTCTATAACTGTGTGTGTGCGCTAAAAACAAATCAAAAAGTCTGCATCAACAATTGACGCAGTGTGTGTGTGTGTGTTGTGCGTGGTGTGTTGTGAGTGTTTTCAATGTATGTCGAGCGGTGGCTGTCAAAAAACTTTCAAACAAAATGTCGCTCACATGTCAAGCACACACACCCACACACACACCAACAAATACACACCCGGATACGCACAACACAAGTGGCAGGCTGTTCACAACAAGAACAACAACAGCAACAACAACTCCAACAAATCATTTGGTTGTGCATAAACAAATGAGTTTTCAACGCCAACTTTTTGATTATATAAGCTGCCATCATTTCAGGCCAAAAACGTGCAAATTTTTTTCACCTTTTCATTGTATACAACTTGGCATCATGGCGTCTGTTGGCCAAGTTAACGATGTGTGTGCGTAGAATACATAAAATGCAAAGAATATATAATATGAATAATATGCGCATTCTTTTTAGTAGCATCAAATAAAAACTTAAGTTGTGTACGCAAACTTCCTGTTTACACTTCATCTTCTTCTTCTTATTTTTCAGTTGAGTGAACTCGTCCGTTTTCTTTATCAGTCTAAAGGATCTTTTCATCAAATATTTAAAGCTTCTTTTAAGCTTAAATTGAACACGCTTTTTATATGTATACATATATATATATTTTATAAATGCTGTTGGAATTGAGTTGATTTCCTATTATATTTGACCATAAAGTAAAATAAACCAATGTTAAGTATCAATAATAGCTAACATTGGAAAACAAGATTTGATTTTAAGCAATATTAAAATAAACATCTTTTGGATTGAATGCCATATTATATTATCTTTTACAATCATTTAAATTAATTTAAAATATTTGTGCATAACATTGCTTTATATGTTAACTAAGCAAATTTTCCAAATATTTCCAATCAACTATTGTAAAGTGTATTTAAGAAAGAGAAACAAACTCGGCGTTGGTTGAAAATCTAAATAATTTTGCTTTGTTTTCACGCACATAACTTTTGGCTGCTGTTAAATGTAACGCATAAAAAGCGTTTGGCGCCATGCCCAAAAAAGTATGCTATAAAAAGTAGCCAAAAAACAGGCAGGAGCTCACTGTGTGTGTAAAAGACTGTGTGTGTGTGTGTGTTTAAAATACTAAAACTGACCGCATACTTGCATAACAATAAAAGCTTTTCATGGGCCCCGTCTACAAATGGGATTTTAATATGCACACAACTTCATGAAATATGCAAATGCAATGAAAATAACAAAAACAAAAATGAAAATACGTTTAATAATAATATTAGAAAATGAACTACGACTCAAGCTGAACAAGCTGAATCAGCTCTTTCTATAGATTTGTTTGACCCGGGCCAAGAACTGAAGTTGACTCTGACTCTCTGAATTAAATTTAGATTTTTCATTTGCAAAATTGAAAATGGAAAATGGTAAACTTACCCCGCCACGTCCGCCGGAGCCTTCATTGCCATCGTCATCGATGTAAATATCATCCCTGTTTGCCGATGTGGATGAGGATGATGATGCGGGCGCAACCGCCAAAGGTTTTGCAGATTTCTGTAAATAAAACGATAGCAGAAAAATGAGAAATTTTATATATATATGTACATATATAAATGAAAATTCGCATCAAACATGACATAAAAACTTTTTTAATTTACACCAAAATCAAAGTTTTTCGATTTGATTTCTTTGCATTTTCTCTATAAACACACAACCAAATGAATATTTATGTGTATTTGCATATATTTGCATTTGATTCATTTAAGAAAGAAAATATATTGCAATTGCTGTTGAACTATTATTTAAAATGTTTGCTGAAGCAGTCAAAAGGAAAAGCTTCGACCATATTTTTGTTTTCGACCGCAAACAATTTGCCAGCGACCGCATAAAACAATTAATTAAGAACAAAAGAAACTGCAACAAAAGCAACGACGACAATAAAAGCAGCAACAGCAACAACAACAATTGTTAAACAAATGCATTTTTAATGATGCCACTACAAAAATCAATGAAAAATGCACTTTGCCAGCAACGCAGGGAAAAAAACCATTAAATATGAGCTAGCTAGTGTATTATGGACTAGACAATGCCCTTTAAATAGGGAACTAGGATATGGCTGAATAGCGTGTATAGTGAATATTAAAATAATATATATATCTTAAGGGTATGTGAAGTGCTTTCCCAACTGGCTCAAAGAGAATCAAAGCCTTATTAAACCCCTTTAGCTATTTGCCCGCACAGCAGGATAGTCACCCTAACCGCACTTCTCTGGTTACAGGGTATTAAAGGGCCATTAACAGCTGCTGGCTGCATAATTAATGTGGCCGCCTCTTCGCGGAGTCACGACTTGGGCAAACTTTACGACGAGTGAAAAACGCGCATTAAACTAACGAATGGATAAAATATGAATTTGGCCAACATAAATCTATATACATATTTATAATCTCCTTTATGGGCAAGCTTAAACACGTTGGGGATTAGCCAAAGCCAAAAGAGAGTTTTAAGCAGCTGCAGGCGGCAGGATAACAGCCTGGTTAACCTCTAGTCCTGCGCCCTGCTGACATTGCCAGTCACACACATACGACTCACAGGTGTGAATAACCGCGACAGAAAAAAAAAAAACGAAGAAATAATAAAAACCTCAGATAAACACTTCATCTTCAGTTGCAGTTGCAGCTGCGGTTCCAACTGCGGCTTCAGTTGTGGCTGCTGCTGTTGCAGCTTTGTGGTTGCCTTGACGCAAGTTGAGTTGCCAAGTTTTGCATTTGACTCGTGACAGGATGGGAGACAGGACGAAGGACAGGTCCTGGGACAGGCGTCTTTTGCATTAATAGAGGCGTCGTGTTGCTTGGCGGCTTTTATGAAGTTGAAAAGTTGAATGCCTTGCAAAATGCATTAAGCGTGTCTTTGGCCCCATAACGAGCCGCACTCTTGCCATTTACCTTTTTATTTATTATTATTATTTTTACTATTATTATTATTATTGTGTTCGGCTCAAGCGAGAGTCTAAAGAGTTCCGTCTGCAAAAGCTGCTCAAAACGAGTTCCATAAAGGCAAAGAGTGCTCTATAAATGACTTTTAGTATAAAGTATCAACTTTTATTAAAAGCAAATTTATATCTATATTTAGCTGTTTCAGCTAGGGAAAGCTTTTTGACAAATGAGGACTACAACAAGATAATCTTCGTTATAAGTAAATTGAGAACTTCAATGAGCAACAATGAAAGAATGTAAAAGTTGATAGAAAGAAGAGAGAGAAAAGCAAAAATCTAATGCAAAGTTAATTTTACACTAAGCTAAGAATCAACCCATTATATCAAATATCATTCTTTAGCCTTTAATATTCTTTAATATTAATTACAATAGCTTCTTTGATCTAACATATAATGTTGTAGTATATGCAAATTGAACGCATTTCGCTAAGGTTTCCTTTCATCTGCTGAGTTTGCTGCAATTTAATAAACTCTGCTAAATAAATGGCCAAAAGCGTTTGGGGCACGTGCACAAAAAAAGAGGACGCGAAAATTGGTAGCAAAAAAAAAAGTTTTAAACTGTGTTTTTTTTGGACTTTGGTGAGCGTAAAAAATTTGTCAACAATTTCAAAATTTGAAACGTTTATGCAGTGTCCCAAGCTGAATAGTTTACGGCTAGCAATAAAAAAAAAAAGAGATTCCTTTGAAAGTGTTGGCCAACATATTGCACATATTTTTTTATATGAATTTTAACTGCAAACAATTTGTCAGAGGAAAAGAGGAAGGTGGAAGGTTACAAGGTTTGACTGAAATTGAAATGCAATTGTGCAGGGCAACAAAATATAGCGACGCTGACAAAATTTGTGACAAATGCGAGGGTAAAAATAAAGCAAAATCAGTTGTGCCCCACAATTTATCCCGCAGAGAAAAGGAGAAAGAAAATAGTACTGGCGATAAATCAATATAAATATTGACAGTTTTACAGGCACAGGGGCGTTGCTGGGCGGAAATATATATAAATGTATATATATTTGCAAGTATGCATAAATATATAAATAAAACCATTTTTTATATTTAGCAAGAATAATATTTTACATAGTTATTTATCATTGACAAATATTTGAGAGAGCGCGTTGCAAGCTTTGACTTTTTTGTGGGTTATTTACGCTGGCATATAAATAATTATTAACTGTTTTTTGTTTGTATTTAAATCAAAATGTTGAAATGTGTATTTTGAACGTTATCGAAAAGGATCACGTTGCATTAACGCATCATGAAATAAGATATTTTTTCAATTGAAGTTTTGGAAATTGGGTCAGCCGCAGCCAACTTAATGCCCTGTTAAGCTCTGCTGCTGGCGTTGCCAGATAGCTTGAAGGCTTCAATTCAAAAGGTAAATGCAAGTTTATCGCGGATTACATTGGCATTATGGCAAGGTAAAATTGCGAGAAAAAATGTTTATTGATTGTGTGATGTCCGCTGTGATTTTATATTAAAAATATATATAGATGTGTATATATAAAAACTGTTTAATATAAAATACCTTCCCCCCATATTATAGTTTCTTTAAATTTAACATTTAGTGTACTTTGTTTAAGTTGCAACCAACTTATTGGTAGATTGTGTCAAAACATGCGTTAGTTGTGATAAGCAGTATTTTAAATGAATTCATTTTATTTATATAAATACATAAACAGACATATTTAATTATTAAATGCGATAACATTTACATTTATAATTAATTTATAGCTCGATTGAAGGGGACTTTTAAATTGAAATTTGTGTCCTTTTTTTGCTGAATAGTTTTTGTCAACCGCAAATAAACGCAGCTTAGTTTAATTAAATGATATGTTGAATGAAATGTTTTGGGTATTTAAATAATATAAATAAATGAGATTGCATTTTTCAACTGTTTTAAGCCATGACGTGGCAAAAAAGGGGCGCCCAACGGTTTTGTGTGTGGGTGTGTGTGTTAGCTGTCAGTTGTGCAATTGAATTGAAAGCTAACAGCAGCTGTCCAAAGCAGGCAACAGACAGAATGGAAGGGAGAAAGGGACAGTGTGAGGGACTGAGGGAGGCAGTCAATCACTCATTCAGTCAGTCAGTCAGTCAGTCAACGTTTGAGACACGCCGCAAAGTAGGCAACGCAATCGAATCGATGGCAAATGCAATTTGCAGCGAGCCCAAAATTACCAAAGCCAATGGCAACACAGACACAATGTGTCAGGTCAGGAACAGATGCGCATTAGCAGCAAGTAGCAGTAAGCAGCAACATCAGCAGCAGCATCAGCTACTTGTCTTGGCTGTCTTGTTAGCCTTAAGCGCAGTCAAGCGTTTGCCATATGCCAGCAAAATATATACATAAATAATAAATAAATACGTCGACACTTTGCAAACTCGTTATACATTTTCATTAGGCGTAAGTCGGGGCTAACATTGCCACGCCCACTCAATGCCAGTTTGGCCATGCGTGCGTCTTGGCCATTAAGGTGTCAAGCGGCTGCGTGTGTGTTTGTTAGGGCCAACTGTTTTGGCCTTTGGGCTTCAACAAATAAAAGCAAATCAAAACTTATTATGCTACGCACACAAACACACATGTGTGTCTGCAAATCTGTGTGTGTGTGTGTGTGTGCGTGGGCTTGTGTGTGCGCTGGGGGAAAACTTTTATGTTTATAGTAGCCATAAAAACAAGAGAGAAGAAAAAATAAAAAAATATATATATATACTTTTATATATATATGTATAAGCTGATGACCATTTTCCGCTCGAATTTGTGCATAAAACTAATTGAACAGCAAAATTATTGCAAGCCTCGAGGGGCAGATAAACATGCAACAGCAGCAAACAGCAACAAAAAGAACAATAAGTGACTAGTTAATACCCTGTTTAAAGTATAATAATGTTAAAAGTGATGTGATATTTCTTTGCTTTGTTAGTTAAGTAAGGAATATTTGAAGAATATCTCTATCTATCTATATTTATCTAAATCTGTTTTATTATACACCTCTTTCTACATTTTTTTACCTTTATACCTCGCTCTCTCTATATCCATATTTCTTTCTTTATATCTGTTTATTTGTTATCCCCTACCTCACTCCGTATACGGGGCATAAAAACAGTCAAATTTATGCAGGGGCTGCTAATGAGCGGCAAATATTTTAAATAGAAGACAAACAATGCAATTAGACTAACATTTTTGGCAGCTGCCATAGACAATGTGCTAAGGGGGCCGCGGGGGCGTGACAGGGAGGCAGCTAGTGGCAAACGAGCGCAAAACGCATATGTAAATAAGGCTAAAAAGACATCAGGATGTGTGCGTGTGTGTACGTGTGTGTGTTCGTGTGTTTGTCCCTGAGTGCTTGACTGTCAAGATTCGACACAAAGCCAAAGACGGAAATTGTTCACACACACACACACACACAAATATATTAAGGGCAGGTGTGCAAAGGTGGAGAAGGGGGAAAAGGCGGCCACAATAAAAGCTGAATTGACAGTGGGCAGGTTAAACGACTAGAGAGACAAACGGACAGCAGTCAGGAGGACACAAGGCAAAAGGGCAAAGATGACACGGCGCAAAAAGTGTGCCACAAATATGAAGCACAGTTCAACCAACATACACACACACACACGTTGCACAGTGTAACACTGACCTACAGCCTTGGCAGGTGACCAATTTTTGCTTAGAATTCAGTGTGAAATAAAGAAGAAGAACTTACGAGCTGAGCGTTGAGTGCGCGCGCCTAAAAGCTGGCCAAAAGCGTCCGCTTTACGTTTGTTTTTGCGCCTTTACGCGAATTTAATGTCTGCGAGTCGGCTGCTTTTATCACAACAATATAACGACACGAACAGACTGGCACACACACATATGCACAGTGTCGACTTTAACTGACTATGAAAGAGGCGCCCTGGCGCTACGCTTAAAGGACAACCGCTCGGTTCAGCAGAAGGTTTGCAACTGACGGCAGACGCTATCTTTTAGCCGCCTGCTAGCCAACAGCCAGCAAGAGCCAACAGCGAGAGCGCCAAGTGTTGTGATAAAAACACACACACCAAAACACACACACACACTCCGGTCTGCAGAGGCGCAGAGACACGCGTTGGGTGAATTTTGGTCTAGTGCAGGTTGGGCGGGCGTGAGAAATTGGGTCGGTTCTGTTGTCCTTCTTGTTATTGTTGTTGTTGTTGTTGTTACTGGGAGGCTGCGAATAAATGTGCGCTCACTGCGCACACTGCGCAGCATGCAAAACTTGGCCAAAAGCAAATAGCTGGCTCAAAAACCAGGCAGCTGGCAGCTATAAAGCATCCATCGCCTGCTATAAATAACAAACAGACAAAAGCTGTCAGATTTAAGAAAGTTCAGCGAAGACAACAACCGAGCTGTTGGTCAATCATTATGGCAACAGACCGTTAAAAAAGCAAGAGACAATGTCATTGATCAGAAAGTTCAGCCTTTAATTGGGAACGTCAATTTAAATATATTCTTAAGGCTTATAGCTTTATAAAGGACAACCCAAAAAGCATATTTTAGCTTATTATAATGGCTACCGTTTTATGGCAAGCTTTAGCGTGGACAGCAACCAAGGTCTGCTGCTAAACATTCGCGGCTTCAGGCTGCTGTTAAGCAAACAAAAGGGTCTGCTACTAAGTAGAAAAAGCTAACCAAGCAAGCATTAGCTAAGACATTTACCGAACTTATTTTAGAACATTCTGTTAAATCAACTGCTAAGCAAACTCAGCTCTGTTATATAGCTAAGGCTTAAGTAATGCCAACAACCAAGCTGTGCTTAGAAATTTAAGAGCTAAAAGGCTGTAACTCTGCAGTTGACAGTTAAAGTTGAAGTTGAAGTTGAAGTTTTGCTCTTTCTGTTAGGTAGTATAAATTTTAAAAGCGACTGTTAATGTGCCAATGTGTTATATATAATAATTTTATAACTTTAAGTATTTAAAGCTTATACCAATAACTAGATGGCGCTTAGACTTCTGTTAAGCTTTGCAGCCCAAGTTCAAGTGTAAACGTAACTGGTAACTAACATGACTGCTGTCTGTAAACCTGTCAGTTGTCAGCACATTACAACAGATGTCGCCCTGTGATTAACAGCACCTTGACCTGGTCTACTTTTATATATTTATAAAAAGAATCCTATTACAAGCAATTTATGAACAAATTTAACACACGTCTCGTAAACTTTAGATAAAAGCAGCGAATTTGAGAATGAAGAAAAATTATCATTGGCAGCGGCGACAGCAGCAGCAGCAGCAACAGCAAAAGCAACAACAACAACAATAGCAACAATTGCTTATAAAAAGTTGCCTCGTTGCCATCTCATTTCCGTTGATTCAGCGCCTGTCGCAGAACGCAGAATGAATTACAAGTGTCCATCTTCATAAAACAAGGCAGCGGAAGGTGCCTGTCAAAAGGACACGAGTCGCGGACCAACTGCCAACTGCTGGACATTGGCCTGGTCTGGCTTTGGCGCTTGCCGCTTGGCTTTTCCTATTAGTTTCGTTTAATTTGGGCCATAAATTACATTTTTCATCTACTTAATACTTTTTAATGATTTTCCGTGAGCTGCTTTTGCTTTTTGCTATTCTTCTTTCTCTCTCTCTCTCTCTTTCTATCAGGTTTTTATTTTGTTATTTCTGTCTGCTTTCATTTTCTTTACGTTTTTTAACTTTGTCACAAGTTGGGGGCGGGGCTAGGGGCGGGGCTCCTGACAGGTGCGCAACTCTTGGAAACAACAGCAACAGCTCAAGTTTAAATCGCTTAAATGAGCTTTTGTGAAACTTTAAGTTCATTTAATTGTAATTAAAAAGTAAGCGCCCAAAAAGGACACTCGCTAACATACAACACACCACACAGAGAACATAATTTGTGGTCGCAACATTTGCGTAACGGCCGAGCAATAAAAATAAATTATTTTCATCTAATTAGCAGCTAGAGAGACGCGCTGACAACAGCTTTGAGCCACAGGACGACAAAAGCAGGACGAAGTCGACGAGCACTTGATAAATGCACAACTCTCACGTATGGCGGCCGGACCAGTCAAAAGGAAGATAAAGAATGGGCCAAAAGGAACATGGCAACAAATGGAGATGAAGGAGATGAATGTCATCTCCACGCAGGACGAAACTTATATGCCCTAATTGCATACTTATGTGTTTATTTAGATTACATACAACAATAAATTATTTGCTTTTGAAGAAAAGTAAAACTATCGAATAATTGCATTTATGTTA
This sequence comes from Drosophila lacertosa, assembly GCA_004143845.1. Taxonomy (NCBI): domain Eukaryota; kingdom Metazoa; phylum Arthropoda; class Insecta; order Diptera; family Drosophilidae; genus Drosophila; species Drosophila lacertosa. The sequence goes on along the minus strand of SCDZ01000708.1, from coordinate 16,950 downwards.
ACCAAAGGATATGCTGCAAAAAGACATTTTATACCAAAGGACAAATTTATGGGCTGCATTAACTAACTTATTATTTTTGTTTTAATTTATTTACGAAATACTCTTTCTTTTAATTCAACTAGACAAAATCCCCTTTTGGGCTTTCTCTAAATCAATTTAAAAACACTTCTTAGGAAACTCATTCAAAATATAAACCTATAAACCTAAACCCAGAAATAAATAAATCTTCATAAATATATTTGAATATAAACATACATTTAAATAAGTTTAATCACACTATTATCAAACAATGTTTTAGTGAAAGGAGATTTATCAGTAAGGCCACAAGTTTTAAGGACAAACTCTCTTATCCTTTACAAGAGCAGAAGACGAGAAACATGAAAAACATGAAAATATTTGTTGTCAGCAAAATACCCTTTTAAGTTCAAATGGATAAACATATGTCAAGAATAGACGTCTTATTCTATGTATTCAAAGAATAATACCCACAGCAAGTGTATACAAAGGGCAGAGAAAGGGAAAGTTAAAAGTGTGTAGGGCTCTTAGAGATACTCTTACAAAGATATATGACCGACAGACAGACTGACTGAACGGAGGACCGACCGAAGGACCGTCCGCTGGCGGAGTGCATTTAACTGTTCTGGTTCTGTCTCGACGGCATAAATCAATTTTAATTGCTTGTGCAATGTGCAAAGTGGGTAAAATAAAGCAGCTGAAAGCGGCTAGGCAAATGGCAAATGGCTAACAGCAGAAGCGGCCAAAAGGGAAACGGCAAAAAGCAGACAGCAGGAAGCGTACCAAAGAGCCTTCAAAAAGAATACACCCCATAAAACTTGCATTTACAGTTACCATTTACAACAGCAGCTCCCCCTGCTAAATTATAAATGAATATCGCTTTTCATTCGGCTATCGAACAAAACATGCTGAAATTAATGAGCCAAAATTGAATTTGGCCAAAATTGTATTGGGGCCGCATTCAATCAACGCGCGTTTTCATAAATTCTACATAAATTGGCCCAAAGGATATGCAGCCAGACGACAATTGGCCGAAAACTAATTTGCAATTGGCCAAAACACAGACACAGCCGCATAAATAGTTAACTAACACTTTACACCCGACTACTAAAGCTTCAGGTTGCCACAGTCTCTCTTTCTGTGTGCGTGTGTGTGTGTGTGTTGGGTGTGTGTCTAGACTAACACATGCACATTGCATGGTAAATGATAAATGTTTCGCTTGGGCAATCATTTTACATTATAAAAGCCGGTAAAAGAGAGTCCACGACTAGCACATACCCTTTATGTAAGGACAGTCAAAGGCAAGCCTTTAATTTTGGTTTGAAATCCTTTTTAGTGTAGAAAGATTAGCTTTAAGTTGCCCAACTGGAAGATACCCAGCAAGAAATACTATTAAGCTTTGAAGTTAGTGCATTTTATGTCTCCCTTGTATTGTAATTACCAAATTCATTATACAAATTTACAACCTACAGATACTCTGTAAGAAAATAATGAAATAATTCTTGTATTCCCTAACAACAGTAAATGCATATAGGGTATTTAAAATATTGATAGTAACCCTTATTTAAAGACATATTCTCAGTCCTATTCAAGCTCTGTCTGCTTTATAGCAATATTTTATAATAAAATACGATATTAAATTGAGTTGACCCGTTTGCCTCTCACTCTATTCTTCAGTCTGCCTCTCTTTCGCACTCGGGTCTGTGGCTACCGTCGAGGGCAAATATTAAATTGGCTCTTGGAAGTCGTCTTAACTAAAACGTTTATTCTCATATCCGGCTGCTGACGACTTCTCCTGCAGCTAAACTGAGCAAAAACTTGAGCTTGCTCTCAGGTGGCTCTTGGCCCGAACAAGATGAGCACTTGCATAGAATTTGCATCATTTGAATGTTAAATGTTGCATCTGTGTGTCACAGTATAAAGTATATATACATATATATAAATAGCATATTTCGATAATAGTTCCATGAATGGGCCAAGAGGCAGGCAAATGACTTGAATAAGTAATTCTCTCTATTGCAACTGTTGTGAGCAATTAAAACTTGTTTAGAACTGAAACTGAAAAGTCGTTTTACAAAGAGCCATTCGATGAGTGAAATATGTTTCAGTTAAATGGCCAGCTTTAAATCTTGACTCAACTTATAATACACAGTATTTATCTTTATTAATATTCAGCAGGGTTTTAGTTTTCATTCTTAGGTAAATCTCGTTCGTTGTTCGCTCTCTGATTTATGTTAATTTAAACGCAAACCGACAAAACAATTCAATTTTCCAAGTGTCGCATTACACAAATTAATGCTATAAACCGAGTTCACAGTTCAACATTTAATTAGTCGACGCTCACTTTTTACATGCTGCATTTAAAGGCAACAATTAGTTGTAGAAGGACACAAAAAAACAACATTAATGAGGATATAAAAACAAAAATGGTCTAACAGGAAAAGTGCAATAATAATTATCCACCATTGTGAATAGTGTGCATTGAGAGTGTTTGACTGGAATGTACCCTGTAGTGGAATCATATAAGTATGTTCTTAAAATATATGAAAAGATAAATTTGTTCATAATTAGACTGAAACGATTTTGGCAAGATTGAATATTTAAACTTTAAATTTATTGATGTTGATTAGTTACATATTAAAAAGATAACCCTTTTGCAGACTAATTACTTTAACAGGGTATTCATGCAAAATGATTAAAGTGTAAAATATCAGCAAAAACAAGTATCCAATTAAAATTTATAATAAGTTATTTAATTAAATTTATATGCATAAATTGCGCTCTTTGCCCTTTTTTGCAAATTTTGCTGTGTAATAAAACCAGTAATTAATTTGGCGTTGTTTTTTTTAATGAATATTATTTGCTGGCAATTGATGCGTTTCGTTAAACGCGGCGTATACGCAATGCGCCAAATAAACGCCATGAACTCGTCTAAAATCCAAAAGTTGTTAGAGCCAACTGGCGCCGCATAAACAACAAGCAAATTTTACAATTTGCAACGCACTGCAAATATTTTGCCGGTAAAATATGTGAAGCATTTGCCCACACACACGCAACACACGCACACTCGCTTGTCGAATGCTTTGTGTGTGGGGGCAGTGCCACGCCCCCTGCCACGCGCTTAGAATGTCATTTTTAATTAAGTTAAGCGCTTGTTAGCGTCCCTTTTGGTTTGAGTTCATTATGTGCACACTGCCACGCCCATAAGTCCAAAACGGCAACCGCCCCCACCCCCACCATTCCAACAGGTCTGCAATGCAGGCGACTCGTCGCGACCTGTAATGTGTATTTATGGCAACCAAAAACTCCCGAAACACGCAGACAGATCAGCAATTAATGCACGTGCCCCAAACTCGCAAACAGCGGCTAAGGACATGCCACCGAAATTTGCCCGACAACATTTGAAATTTTTGCATTGCACGTTTCGTTTTAAGTGTCAATGACACTGGCTGAGCATTAAGCAGTGGACAGCCCCAAAAACTAATATAATTGTTTGCAGCAGGGGCTTAATTGGGGCTGGGAATAATTTTTGGTATAAATTGTGGTTGCTTTTAGAATTTTGCTGCTTTAAGTCTAATGAAGTGAATGTCGAGCTAACTATTTCATTATGTCATTTAACTACTAGTTAAACTATCTGCAAGTTGTGCAATTTAGTCTTCAATAATTTAATCTAATTAATTGAGCCAAGCCAGCTTATCTTAAGACTCAATACCAATATTTTAAAGGGTATAAATAAAACATTGTTTTAAAATAGTTTTAAAACTCTTTTAACAAGTTAAATTTGTGATTGATACATTGCCTAAAAGTAAAGTAGTTAAAAAAGCGTGCGATGTTTTGAGTAAAAGTTTTCTTTCTTTAGCTATACACTGTCAATAAATATTGAAAATATATCCACAGACAATAAGTAGAGTAAAGATGCCAAAATATAATAAATTTAAGGCTTCTTTATTAAAGTAGTTTTCATCTGAACAATTTTATATTTTATTTTTAATTTATCAGCTCAAAAATGGTTATAAGCCTTTAACGTGAATAAAACTACCTTTAAAAACTTTTATTTGCTCTTATGGTATGCATTAAAAAATAATTGTGCACAAGTTGCCAATTCTAAGAAACTAGCTTGAAAAGTAGCAGCAAAGCTGTCCTTGCCTTTGATTTAAGGTTTGCTTAAGTCGCATTTGAAGCTAGTGTCCTTCAGCTGGGGATTGAAATAGCCTAGAAAAATATGTCCACACACATTTGCCGAGGTTTGGAGAAGGGGCTTTCACTTTTAATCGTAAATAACTGCGTACAGTGTGCGCCCATTTGACCCTTTACATTTTTGTGATAATGAAACACTACAAAGTGGCTACTTCCACACACACACACACACAAATACACAAACACATAGAAATACACACCCTTACAGCCGGCATTAAGGCAACTTTAAGGCCCATAAGGTTTGCTCGACTTTGGAAGCCACAAAACATGTGCCCAACAGTTTTTTGTTGTGGCATCGTTCGCATAAATTTATAAAACGATTATAGAAGATTTGCCAAGTTGCAAAGGGGCCGGAGAAAGCCAGACCTTATATATATGAAGATGTATATATAGACGGGTATATATTGCGAGTTGAGTATGTACGGGTTTTGATAAGGCTTAGGCATAAATAATGTAACTGCTAAGCCTTTTGGGTATTTACGCTTGTGTTGTTAACAAAGTTTTATGCCAACGGCAGCAGCACCAAGCGAAGGCAACGGCCAACAATCAACATCAGCTTACCTGCAAATAGAAAGACAGAAAGAGAGAGGGGTATTATGAGTAAGTGAGCCAGTGAGAGAGTATAAATTAGTCAGTGTTGTTATTTGGCAACAAGTTTTTAAGGATTTGCTGCAATTGCAGTTTCCCTAGCACTAGTTGTGCTCTTGTAAAATAATATTTGGCCACAACAAAAAGCATTTAATTAAGCAAAGAATGAAAAACAGCCGGCAAAAGGCAACGAAAACGAGAACAACAACTAATGGCAGTTGGCAGCCTTTAAATGGGGAGTATTCGACGATAAAATTACCTAAGTGTGGATGAATGGTCAATACAAAAATTGAGTGAAATTGAAAAAGTGAAAATTCAAATTTTAAGTAATTACATGTTGAATATTATCTTCAGCTACGTTAACTATTTAACAATATCTTCATTAGGATTATTATTCAGATAAACAAATCAGAAACTATTTGAAAAGTTAACTTCTGTTAACTATTTTCTCCAATGAAAAGTTTGAATAAGTTTTTTTGTAATAAGAAATAAAGTAAAAACTAAAATCTAATACGTGTAAAAATGGAATGTAAACTATAAGAAAAGAAAAGTTATTAAGCTCGTTAGCGTTGTTACTTTTTATAAAGAAAACAATTTGTAAAAGTCTCTTTACGAATGTAATGTCATTTTATGAAATAATAGTTCGAAGCTCACGTCAGTTCAGCCTAATAACTTTACAGGGTATCACTAGTAAATAAGGCAATCCAGTGACAGCTGGGAGTAGCTGGGAAATATTTCTCTCTTCCTGTTTTACTTGAAGGGCTGCTTTAGTTATTGTTGCTGCTGCTGTTGTGTTGGCTCATTATTTAGCAGTCTGATTAAATTAGAATGCGCACACACACAGACATACTTCAGCATTATTTGCATGTAAATGCATTCCACACACACACACACACACACATACACAAAGTGCAAGCGGGGCAGCAATAACAATAATTGAAGTTGTATAGAGTGAGAGAAAGAGACAGAAAGTGAGCTGTGGCAACGTTTGCTGTCAGTGCATAAAGACGAAGCTGTTTTAATGAGTTGGCAATTAGCATATCACAGCACACACACACACTCTCTTATATGTATATGTGACACAATCAACAACAACAGCACACACAGACACATATACACATGTGTGTGTGTTTGTATTTTTGCCTTAGTTGCATGTGCGACGCTTTTCCCTCGGGCTTTTGTTTCACATTATTTTGCGCTGTTTGTTTGTTTGTTTGTTTGCGGCCCATAGCCCTTTAAAGTTGCATAGCCCTTTAAAGTTGCATATTTAAAAGTTTCTTCGACAGCAACATAAACAAGAACAAGAACACCAACAAGCGGCAGCAATAACAACAAATCACAAGCAATTGCAGTTTAAGATACTTAAATATTTTCTCTGACGCTGAAATGTATGCTACAAAAAATGTTAACTCCAGCAGCCAACTTTTGTCTGCATCTGCTTATGTATTCGTGTATGTTATGCATGTATTTGTATGGCCGCTTATCCTCATACATTTTACAGTTTCACTTTGAAGCGTCTTAACCTCAAAAGTTGCGCACTTACAAATATGACTGCAAGGAGTTGCCGTCCACAACTTGTGAAGCCGGCAACATAAACGCTTTATGCAAAATTTGTTATTGTTTGCACACGCACTTACAAACACACACACACACACACACACATATACACACGCATATACGCACGCTCGACATGATTAAAAAACTGTGCAACGCACATGGTAAACAACATGAAAATTACAAGTAGCCCACATTTTGCCAGTGGCTGAATTCGAATCAGTTTTAGGGTCGACAAACTCGAACAGCTGCCCGACTGGCTGTTACCCTGGAAATGTGATATACATAAAGCGCTTGGGAATGCATTGATTTGTGAAAAGATTGTTTTATTGTCTTATAAATAAGGCAATGCAATAAATGGGCTGTGGTTTGTTTGACTAATATAATTTACAAGCGCAAAACACGCTAAGCTAAGTTTTACTTTGGGCCATTAAATTATCAATATTCTTCATATGCCCAGCCCGACTCACAAAAAAAAAACTCCTTATGGGTTATTTTTTTTTTGGTTATGTTTTGGCCGGATGTTTTTAGGTTTTTATTAGAAAAGTTTACACCTTTTGTTTTGTTGTATGTTGTTATTGTTTTTGATCAAAAGCACGCGCGACTAACTTTTAAATATTTCATGTTTACATTTTAAAGCCACGCAGCATTAAAGTTTTCACACACAAATCCACATTGAGTTTAATTAAAATCAAGTTTTTATTTTGTGCATAACAAAAACAAAACAACCAGCAGCAAAATGGAATTTCTAATAAAGTAAATGCCATAAATTAGACAACAGCTGAATGTACAATAAACAGCTATTAAACACACACACACACACACACACATACATTTGACTTTAAGGGTAGTTGACATCGTAATTTAGATCAATTCTCTAACTCGAAACCAAACGCAATTCACCTTTGATTATCGCGAGTGTCAATTTGTCTAAAGGTCATGAATTTGACGTTTAGCTAATTAATAGTCAACCAATGTCAAATTCAGTGCGGTTAAAACGCACACAGGTGTGTTTGATTGTGTGTGTGTGTGTGTGTGTGTGTGAAGGGGCATCTGTGCGTGTGAGTGTTCGTGGGCGTGTTAAGACATCAACTGGCACATGCTCACACGTCTAGCGCACATTTGTCTGCTGTGGGGGTTGGTTTAACAATTTAATTAAAGAGCGAAGAGCAAAACACGCGCTTAAAGCGACACTCGAAAGTTTTCTGCGACGACGTTTACACGTTGTCAATTACGTGATTTCGACATATTTATGTGCTACGTGTAACTCGCAAATGACAATTAAAACGGGAAGTAAATTACAGTCAAGTGAAGGCGGCTAACAAATTGTTTGGTTCTATTGTTGGAAGGCAAAATTTGAGAACTAATTGATTGCTAAGGCAGCTTAAATTGCTAACAAGCTCTTAATAAATAATTAAATAATTATTACAAAATTAATTATATGGATATTATATTATAATTTATATTAATGTCGGTCAGCTATTTAATTTTAAAAGCAGTTAACAGCTTTAAAAAACAAATTTATATTATACTCAAATTAAATAAGCTCCCCTTAAAATCCTTTTAGTTATTAAATACCTCAACCCAATTAAAACAATAAAATTAAATGGATTTGCCCAGCAACAGCAAACAAATTGCCTGTCAGAGCTCTGAGCACTAAACACGTTAACTGTTGACGTGTAAACTCAACTTTTCTGATGCTGATGGTGAAGCTTATAGACAGTTTTAGCTGCAGGCTTATAACAACAGCGACAGCAGCAACAACAAGGATAACAACAAGAAAACGAAGTTGGAATTTAATTAAAAGTTTAAAGCATAGGTTTTTTCCAGCCCAGGGACTGGACGGTGGGAGGGCGGAATGGAGGAGGGATTCGAAACGTCAAAGATAATAAATTTATGTAAATTATGACACTTTTAGTAATTAAAAGTTACGGGCACAAGTTGCAAGTCTACGAAATGTTTGATTAAAGTCAGCCCCGAGGCGGATAAATGAACGGGATTTATTTAGGTACACACACACACACACACACGCAAACGCATGAACACACATAAACACTCACATTTTAAATGTATCTTAAAGTTGTATTTGATGAATTCGTTCGTTCTTTCTTTCTTTATTTGTGCTTGGCGCCTTTTGCTTTCTTTTGCTATTTATCGCATCATCAAACATTTTGATGTTGATTTATGGTAAATATATTTCTTGGCAACAGCAACAACAAGAACTACCAAAAAGTGTCTGCTGCAAAGCCGTGAAATGAGCTAACACCGAGGGCAAACAGAAACCCCAAATAAACACAAGTGAATTGTTCAGACTCAACAGCCAAAGCAACTACAATAAAAAAAAAAGAAGAAAATTCTAAGAATTGTGAAAAAATGGTTAGAGTGTAGTATTTGAGATTATTTTTTTTTCATTCTCTTTCTTCCGTTTGTTTTTTTTTTTTTTGTATTTTTTGTATTTTTCTATGTCATTCATTTCATTTCGTTTTGGGAGTTTCGGAAATTGTGCAAGCGATTTGCTTGCAAAATGAAATGCTCGAGTGGCCATCATCATCTCAGCATCCACAGCATCATCATCATCATCATCTTTAGCATCTTTTAGGTTCACAGTTCGAATCGTAGTTTATATTACAAAAGTTTTTCTATAATTTATTTTCATTGCGTTTCGCATTTTCTTTTGGGTATTTATTCATTTGAAATTTGATTTTTATTTGACATGTTGACAGGGACTAAGGGAATTCGTATTCCAATCGGAATTCTCCTCGCCATCATCACAATTTCCCAACGTCCAGCGTCAACTGTCAATTGCGAGTTGAAAACTTCGTGCCCCTGCCACCACATTTTTTTCTCATTAGGCAAAGTAAACCACAAAAAAAAAAAAAACATAATAAACTTTTCCTACATGCCACAAAAAAAAAAAACTAATTAATATGTTGAGCAGGTAAATTGAGTCGAGAAGTGCTGGGAAATGAGCATTGAGCATACACAATTTTTGCATTAATTATGCGAAAACTTCCAGGCGCACATTTTGAGTTCCATATAGGTATGGGTATGTGTGTGTGTGTGTGTGTTATGCTTTCTTTTGCATTTCCTCTTAAAGGTGAACTTATGACAAAGATAATATGGGACAGAGAAATTTGAAAATGGGTATTTGCGGTTAAATTAAATTCCATTGACATTCTTATAATGAGTATATTAAAAGAAATTAAATTAAATACGAAAATATTATTATTTTTACTTATTTACAAGTAATAAAATCTTGTATCTTAATATATATTCATTATAATAAATGCATTAAGAGCAATTAACTTAACAAAACAATAAAAAAAAGGTACGGGGTATGTTCAGTCTACCAAACTCATTTAGAATGCCCTCACATCCAGCATTCCATAATTTCTTGTTTTTATGTGCATTAGCGTTTATAATTCGCACACAACGCGCTTGTCAAGTGTGTGCGAGTGTGTGTGCCTCTGTGTGTGTATTTTGGGGGTTTATTGGATTTTATTAATTAAAATTGGATGCTGTTTGGTTTGGTAGCGCGTCAATGCGTGTGTGTTTATTTGTGTGTGTGTGTGTACCAATAAATTGCACATGTAATTAAATAGCAGTGTAAATTTCCGGCTGACTGCTAAACAAGTGCTTAATATTTAATGAGTTGTGTCTAGAAATTATTTTTGCTGCCAGAAAGTGAACACAATTTATGCTTGAAAAAGAAAACAACGACGAGCTCAACCACACGATTTCTCAGATTATCCTTCTTGGGCTCCTTCGACCACTCTCGTTGTTGTTCTCTCGCTTTTGCGGTGGCTGCTGTAACCACCAAAGCGTGCCGAAGGACATTTATCACAATCAATACACGACTGCAGCTACATCCTCCAGCTTCAGCTTCAGCTTGAGCTCTGCAGCTCGTACCGCAGCCGCAGCCACAGTCAGGGGGCAGCTGAGGAGAGGAGGGGGCTTCTAGGGGCCAGCTGAAGAGGCGCCCGGCAAGCGTTTCGTATTTCTATATCTGTTTATCTCTGGTTTCCCGTGCAGTTTTCTGTGCTTACACGGATCATTGAGCAACGCGGATGCGGAAAACGCGAGAGCTGTGCACTTCACAACTTCCAAGCCGTGCCCCCGTTGCAGCTGCTGCTGCTGCTGCTGTTGTTGCATGTGGCAACTCGAGCATAATGAAGTTATGCGTGTGCCAAAGAGAGCTTAGAAAAATTGTTATTAGCATCAACTGAAGTGCTGCCACTGCAAATGCCCGTTATGAGAACGACCAATGATTGGCTTTGTTCCCAATCTCCAACTATCGACTTTATCCGAGCCTGGCCCAGTTAGTCAAGTTAGCCCGACTTTGACTATGCCCATATTAAGTTATTGCAATTAATGTTGTGCTAAAGGAGTTGTCTGTTGCTGTGAAAAGGAATTCATCTAATTTAAGCCAAATTGGCAGCTGGCTAAATCTACGAAAATAAAGCAACCCAGCAAAAATAGTTGTTTTCATCAATAAACTTGCCATCTTTAACCAATCTTGCCCAAAGTTATCTAAATCAATATTAACTTAAGTTAAAGCTAATAATAATGGTACTATAAAGTTCGTCTTGTTCTCTTGCTGAAAACTGGTTTTTAAAGTCAAAAGTTAAGAGCATAAAAACTGAACAAAAATATATCTATATTAATTTTTTATGAATGAAACTAGCTAAATAAAAATCAACTTGTTTTTATAGAGAGATTTTAAATATGATATCAAAAATTAAGAATCAACATTTAAATTTCACAGGCATTTACTTATATATATTTGTGGAATCAAAACTAAATTAAGAACAAAACATAGTCAACTCTCGATACAAGCAACATTTTAAAGTAGGTTTTGTATAATTGTTGTTGTCGTGACTAGTTTCTTTAGACCCACAAAAGGACATCTCTAAACATGCCCCCAGCTGACATCCGACTTAAGTTTTTGCGGCCCTAATGTGTGCAAAGTTCTCCACTCAGTTGCAATTAGGGCAAAGTTCGGTTGTCTCCATATCTGTGGTTGGGGGTATTTCGTGCATGTCTCTCGGCTGTCTGGTCTGGTTTCAAGTTCAGCAAAGCCGAAAATTTCATTAAAAATGGCTTGGCCAAAAAGGCTAACGGCCAAGCGGCTGCTCCCTTCCTACTGCCACACATAACATGACATGTCGACGATAAACTTGCAACATTGCGACGCAAGTTGCAATGCGAAAATTCAATTAAAGTTCTCCTTTGTTTTCTCTTGATTTTTTGGGGCAAGTTGCCGTGCATTGAATTACACGTGTTGTTAGCCAAATGTTAAATGGGGTCAGCTGCATAAATAAACTCAGTTGCAGGCAACTATGAACCGAGCCCGACTGCAATTGAATGGGGCAGGGACGGACTGTGGCAGGTCGCGAACAGTTTGTCAATTGAGGGGGCGGGCAGGCAGGTGGTGCGAGAATGTTCCGTTTACTGTACTGGGTAATGGTAATTGTAATTGTAATTGAATATTGATCGATTACGAGGCAGACGCTGACGCTGATGCGAATATGGAAGTGGATGTGGATGTGGATGTGGATGTGTATGCTGATGTTGATGTTGATGCTGATGCTGATGCTGACACTGAGCCATGACTGATGATCAACTCAAGAGGGAGGTTTTGTGCAACAGCAGGTTGCAATTTTCATTGCACTTTGCCACTTTTATCTGGCGCGCAGCAAGCACTCAAAGTACACACCAAACACACGCACACACACACACAAACACACCACTTTCATCTTACTACTTGCATGTAAAATTTACATATGAAAATGCACTTTTCTTGCATTTTCTTTTGCTTATTTTTATATTTTTTGCAATTTTCTGCAAGAGTTGGCAAATATTTTGCTGTTGCTTAACAAAAGGCGTCAGCGGTTGCAAGCTATGCATAACAGGGGCTTTCACACACACACACACACAAACACACATACAGTCAAATGCATGTGTTATGCAGCTGCAATGAACGAAATTGATTCCAGTCAAAAGCTGGCCAAAAGTAAACCAAAAGCTGGACACACTGGCAGCTGCGCTGCATACCTAAAGAAGTAATGGAGAGTGGGTGGAGATGGGGTGATGGAGCAACCTGGCATCCTGGCCTCGTCAGGCAATCGGACACGCGCGCCAGTTAAGCCTGTCTGCCAGGTTGCGCACAAAGGTATGCAACGACATTTTTTTTTTTTTTTTGACTATAACAACTGCTGAAACATGCCTAAGAGAAAGTAACAAACAACGTGTGGAGCAGCCTCTGCTGAATAATGTTGTCACACAACGTGAATAATATTTGACAACAAAAGGCAATGAGAAAAGTGACGCAAGCAACAACAACCACAACAACAACAAGAGCAACATCTGCTGCTGCTGCTGCTGCAGTTGCACTCAATATAATGTCAGGCACATTAACAGCATGCCCCTTACATTTTCCAGCTCTGTCTGCTTTTCTGCTTAAGCCACATTTCAGCGGTTGTCAATACAATTCTTTATGTGTCTTATCATTTGATGTCAAGCTGCATTTGGAAAATTTAAAACTAATTGACATGGAAATGTCAGGACTTAAGCACACACACACACATATACTGTGAACATGTGTGTGTGTGTGTGTGCGCTGAGTATGTGCTGCAGTAAATGGTAGCATATATTTTCCAAATGTGCGGCTTACATTTCCTGCTGCATTCATCTTTTGCTATTGTGAGCCTGGCACACACAGACACAACACACACACACTTGCATCTGCTTTGGCAAAAATGTTAAAATATATGCAAATAAAATAAGCATTTCTTCGTACTATTTGTCAGGCCCTTAACGGGAATGTTGTTGCAAGTTGTCTTGTGTGTGTGTTGCCACGCACAGGCAACGGCAACAGCAATGTGCAACAGGAATTGCTGGGGCCATTAGACAGCCAAGTTGTCTGCCTTTTGTTGTTCTAATATCCCCCACCCCACCCCAGCAGCAACAGCAGCAGCAGCTTGCAAAGGGTTTATCATTTTGCATTTAGGTTTAAAACAGACTTATGTGCTTGTCCTATATAGCATGTTATGATATGATATGATATGTATAAAAAAAAGCACTTGCAAAGAAAAAAAATAGAACTTTAGAATCTATTTTAGATGCTGACTTTGCAGAAACAAAACACAATGGGAAAGTTTTAAAAATGTGCGTATAAATAAATATGATTTAGATATTTGTAAAAATTAAATCTTAATATTTGTATTAAAGTACTTTAAACTATCTAATATTATTATAAAAATAACTCTTGCAGTCTTCTTTTAATATACTCTTTGTAAATTTTAACAATCTGTCCAAATGCTGTCAAATAAATAATAATTATTTAAGTTAATTGACCTTAGTAAGTCTTTTGTGCGCGTCAAACTGTCAATAGAAAAGGCAATTAACAAATGACTACAGGGTATATGCCAGTCAAGTACACTTAAAGTGCAATCGGCAAAGTTTTTTCCCTTTTATTGCCATTGCTGTCAACGCATGACAAATGTCTGCATGTGTGCGTGTGAGTGAGTGTTTGTGTGTGTGTGTGTGTGCTTTGTGACGCTGTTTACATTTGATTTGCTCGATTCCCGTGTGTGGGTTGTTGACTCTTCTGCCGTCAGCCGTCTTTCTATCTTCTGTCTGTATTTGCTTGCGATTCTGGCCATGTTTGTTTATTGAAATAGCAGCCAGAGCTGACTATTATATTTTTGTTTTTCACCGTTGTTGTTATTGTTGCTGCTTAGCCTGCTTACTTTGGCAACTGTCAACAATCTTGAATATCTGCAAATTGCAAGTTGCCTTTTGAGCGAAAACCTCTTGAAAATTGCCACAATTTTAATTAGTTGCCAAAGCAAAATTCTTAACCAATTAAATGCCAACCAAATAAAGCTTAACCCACTAAAAACACAGTTGCTTTGTTTGGCCTCTTTTTATGGAATTTTCCCATGTTAGTTGCACACGAATTTCCACAGGGTCGAGTGCATTTTTGCATGCGAGCAAAAGGGGGGCAACGCCATAATTTCCCATTAATTTGTGCCGACTTAGCAGTATATATAGTATATACACATTTAACATTTACTTAAATCCGCCTACAACAGGGCAAAATGCGATAAGCGTTGCAACGTTGCATGTGACAAAAAGAAAAGAAAAAAGAAAACTTGAGCTTGTGGCCCCAAAAAAACGTTAACCGAGATTTGTATGCCAAATATCAACTACAGTCAACTAAGATTAAAATGAATGAATTAGCAAAATTGTGAACTACGGCAAGGAAATATAAGCATAAAAGTAAAAAACTGTTTGCCTTGACTGGCATATATATGTATATAAGTTCAGCATTTATTTCCATGCTGCATGGAAATCTAATATGATTTTTATATATTTTCTATAATAATCCTATACATTACGTTTTACAGACGTTAAGCAAGAAATAAAGAATTTAATTGCTTAGTATGAATGACCAGAAAAAGCTTTTAAAAAAAACCAGTTTAAATAGCTGGAAGTCAAATGTGCCAAGCTTTCTTCCACTTTGGTTGACATGCCCAAGGATCTCATAAAATTCAATTAAAATAAATACAAAATAGTTGCCCTGCAGGCAGCTAAGGATATTAAAAGAGCGTTGTTCTTGCTCTGCATGTTGTACAAGACGTAAAACAAACTGTAAACAATTGCTGCAAGTCTAAATCAAAATTAATGCGTAGCTTTTATGCAGCTGAAACGAGGCACCTGTAAAAAGGAATGCAGCAATAAACAGAGTGCAAGCAGAAGAAAGGACCAAGGGAAGCCAGAGAGTGGAAAATTCGTAGCACACGCATGGAATATGTGAGATTTTTGTGTGCTTTCACTTGTTAACGAAAGCGATTTAGCATGTTCATTTTTTTTCTTTTTTTCGGTCTAGCAAGAAACAAGGCAATTTGCCCGTTGCCTGCCCCACTTGCACTCTTTGTGTGGCAGACACACAAATTCTTCAGAGTCAAGCGCCACAGTTGACCCAAATTTGTGGCAAGCTGCTTCGCATCGCAGAAGCAGCAGCAACAGCAGCAGCAACAGCAGCAACAGCAGCAGCTTAAAAAATGCATAAGGCAACCTGAGTTTGAGCCTGAGCCTGCCGCAACTTGCAACTTGGCTGCATAGCTAAGACCCATGGCGACAGCTAATGAGTTTAAGTTCTCGACTCGCTGCCACGAACACAATTGACAGCTGCCTGGGGAGGAGGCAGAGACAAGTGGCACGTTGCACATGCGTTTACACCTTTAAAAGCTGCCAGCGGGGCGCAACACACAATTGTGCCTCGAGGGCTGCTTGCAGCATTCAATTGTAACAACAGCAGCAGGTGGTTTTGTTGTTGCAACAACTGAATTTCAATTGTCAATGGATTGCAGCTTAGTGTTGGCTGCACATAATTTTATGCTATCTGCAATGTTGACGTCCAGCAAATGGCGTTAATTAAACATACACAGACATTTATACAAATATATATATATATATATATATTCGAGTCGCGTCCAGTCGCCCTGCTTAATGAAATTACATTACACAAAATGGCGCCGGCGAGAACAAAGAAATCTGCGAGAAATGACACAACGACAGCAAAAGGACTTTAACTTCAACTTCAACTTGAACAGTTCACGCCCGCAGCATGTCGTCGTTAATAAAGTGCGAAAGACAGAAAAAAAAAGAGAGAGAGAGAGAGAGGGATAGAGACTGACAGAGAGGGGGAGAGGTGGCATACGACACATTCAGATTGAATTAAAATTCCATTTGCCGTTGTCGCTTTGCTTAACAATTTTATTTGCCAGTTGCCTTCGTTCAGTTCTTCAGCTTCAACTTCGATTATATTTTTTTTTTTACCAACTTATTTCGCATCGAATTTCTGTTGACTGATTGCGGGCGCGGCGGGGCAGGACTGAATGTTGCAATATAATTACAAACTGTGCGGCAGCAGCAGCAGCCATAAATTATACACAAATTTTCTTAATTAAAGCTGTCGAAAAGGCAACGGGACAAAACTTTTGGCGCAACAAGCAACAACTGCCAATTTGCCGCTGAGAAACTTACTAAGGCTTTTTCCTTGCATTTGTTTATGTTTTCATTTGGTTTTTTGCACTCGTTGTATTAACTTAAAACTGAAACTTGGTCAAGGCGAAATGGCTAATGGCAAGTTCCGGGCCCAAACTTTGCTCTGTTCGTCTGTCAACTAAGTGACGACCAAGAAGCTTACTCATTAAAAGCAGACGCCCACGCGGAATGCTTGTCAATAAACAAACAGGAAAAGGACTGAAAACAGAATGCGGAGACTGAACTGTGAAGATACCTATTAATTGTTTTCTGTGTTATATAAAGAGGTTTGCAATTACCCAGAAATATGTTTCACTGATGATAAAGTAAGTAAGTATGTATTCTTTATAATTTTATAATAAATAAAATAAATAAATAAATATTTATATACACAGCTACAGATTATGCTGCAATAAAATGTTCTAAGTCGACTTCCAAAACAACCTACCTCAGCGAAGGAAGTATATGTGCATTGATATTATTTAAAACAAAAATGCTAAGAACATAGAGAATGTTTTGGATTTTTTTTATTTGTGTAGTATA
>SCDZ01000707.1:0-32204 GCA_004143845.1 Drosophila lacertosa | reverse complement strand
AGCACAGTAGGTACTCGCTATGTGAGCATACCATAATACATAGATTTATTATACATAGATTAGATGATTTGTGTAACTGGCAGGGTAGATATACTACAAAATAATGTAAAAAGTAATGGTCCAAGATGGCTACCCTGAGGTACTCCAGAAGAAACTTGAACCAGCTTTGAGACATGGGATCTTAATAAGACCCTTTGGGTTCTGCCCTTTAAATGGGTAGAAATCCAAGAGAGAAGTGAGAGAGGAAAACCAATACGGTCGAGTTTTGAAAGTAAGATATTACGGTTGACAGAGTCAAAAGCTTTACCATCATTAACTAATGAGGTAAATTCTAACAAATTGGTCATAGTGGACCTACTCTTGACAAAACCATGCTGGGCAGGGGAGATAAGAGACTTGCAGAGATGCTGAAGGGAAGAAGTTATTATTTTTTCAAAAAGTTTAGGGATGGTCGAAAAACTTAGCTATGCCCCTATAGTTCGTATTATCAGACTTACCACCTTTTTTGTGGAGAGGTATGATATACGATTCTTTCCAAATTGTTGGAAAGACAGCCGATTCAAGGGAAAGATATGTTATGTTAAGGGGTTGGATAAACAAGTGTTTGTGAATTAAAAGTTTGGCTAAGAGATATCATTTTATCACTTAATGTGATCTACTTTAAGGAATATCTCTTAAAGTTTGGCTAGCTAGTTCTTGCAGGACTCTTCCGCTCCATTGTACAAGCATTGGGAATTGCTGTTCCTACCACGTACCATGTTCCGTTTAGTCTTTATTTCAACAAAAAAATTATTAAGTGCGAAGTTTTTTTTTGCTTAAGAAAAAAAACCTTTAATATTCATAGCCATCACTGACTCTTCTTCAATAATCCAAGTTTCTTAAACAATAATAATATTAGCTGCAGAACATACAATAAAAAAAAATGGGACAAAACGGTTTGCACGCTCTCTTCCTCTCTGAGAGTAGAGCAAACAAAAGACCCGAGCATTTATGTGTTTTTGGTCTAGAAGGCCATCATGATGTTATATGTTTTTGTGCTATTTTATTAAACAAACCCTTATATACTTTTATTACACAATAAATAGAGCATTGGACAGACGTATTCAAATTCTTTGAAATAAAACAGAATCAAGCATGCACAGTATTTCTTAAAGTTTATTTTTTAAATCTCTCTATTGTCACCTCGATTGTTAAATTTTCCCTTAAAAGTAAAAAAGTTATCTATCACTTGTATTGTATATTATCTTAAAGGTAGATTTGTTTATATGTCAAACAAATTTGCCTTAATAAACATATTTGTAATGAAATATTATAAAAGTGATAAGTGCTACTTTTTAATACACATATTAATTTGGATATTATTGATATATAAGGTTAATGCCAGAAAATTTTCTTTGCATTCGTATGCCTTACAAAACGAAACACTGCGTAGGTTAAAAGTTGAAATTTTTTTTGCATATGTATATCATCATATTAAATCGAATTTCTAAGTTTATCAACGCAGAGCACTAAAACTTGATGTCCGGAAAACATTAACTTTGCAATTCTTTAAGTAAGTGATTGCAATAATTTATCTAAAAAATATAGTTTATTAAAATAAATGAATTAACACCACTGACATATGTCAATGTAGTATTAAGTATAATAATTATATTGCTTGACGAAAGTTTCATAAAAAACAAAACACCACCACTTACTCGCTGTGGAAAAATTGAATATTTACCGCAGTCCTGCGATAAACTTGCACAAAGATAACAAAGATAGACATAATGCTTTTAGTTAAGAAGATATACAGCTTTAATATTCCGTTGTATATAATGTTATATATTATAGTCAATAGTCAGTGGGCAGGTTAAAGTAACTCACTTTACTGTTTATTTTGTTTGTGCTGCTTACTGTAGTTCTTCTAATTGCTTGTATACTCAGCCATCTGGCTGCTTGCAGAGCATTGTTATAGTAAAAACGGCCCAGGTGCTCACGCTCTCTTATATAGCTGTGCTCTTTGTCGCTATACGCATTGACCGTTTTCGGTGCTGACGCACATCATTATTTGTACTTTTCTCGCTTTCATAGCGATAAAAAAAAATGAGCAAAGCAAAGAATGTTACAATTTTATATCGCGAAGCAAAGCAGCGGTTCGACCATCTGGTCCTATGAGGCTTATTATGTACAGCTATCAACACCAGAAAATTCACACCAAAGATATATAAAATATGATCTATATGGTTAAGCGCCCCTGAATTTATATTAGGTGATTTTCTTGCTTGGGTAGTAGAATTGGGAAGCATCAGGACGAGAAAACAATCTCTTTGATTCCCTCGCAGCCATCAACGTTGCTCTGCTTAACTCTGGAAGACTCCTACTTTCACCAAGATGTAAAGAGATTTAGTGATCGATTATTCTTTTATGAATATCCAAAAGTTTCTTAACAGCACAGCCAAAGAGCCATTATGCGATCATCGAGACCTAAAAGGCTTACTGGCAACCTTCACCACAGAGCTTATTGTACTGTGGCTAGCCCTCAATGGCTAATGGAAATCCAATGTGTCACCTGCCTAATAAGAAACATGTTAAGACCCTACCAATTTACTGAAGAAAGTAACTTTATAATGTTGACAACGAGCAGCTCTTTAAGCTCACTTTTAAATGTGTGATAGGTATGTTGACAAAAAACTCCACGACTGGTCTAGCTGATAATTATAGTTGGGGCTCTGCTTCCCAACCATCCAAAGCTGCAGAATACCTGTCACCAAAAACTACGATTCTCTCTGTCAATGCGGCAAATTGCAAACATCATACAAGGCTCTTTGGAGTATCTTGATAAATAATGCAGAGTGCAAATCTCGCAACTTTACCCCGAACCACGGATAAGATATATTAACTGTAAACATATTTAATATATATTTTAGTGAAATTTGTCTTCCTAGCAACTTTAATATATGCGTTAAGAAAAAGATATTCAGAATACATTTTTGTTTTATTGGGGTCCGAAGCATAAAAAGAGAAAAATTATCGCTTCATAAAAGTTTGGACGATTACGTTTGTAATCGTAATTGGAATATTTCATACAGATATTTATTAAACTTGTTATGGACTATGAGCACAATGTCGTCTACATATCTGTGGCTAACTATAGGGCTGTCGTGTTTTAAAGAGTGCAGATAATACACTCTTTTGCGGGCAGGCTTCTCTAGTTCTTACTTTTATGGAGCTCGAGCATTTCATCTATGGCCTGTCAATCGATGTGTGAAGTAAAAATTGGTTTGTTTTGTCTACTTTTACACGATCGTGTGTCCGAGACTAAATAACAACCACCTTACTTTATCTCTAAAACTACAATAAACCTTTCAGCAAGAACAAAAACGATATAATGGGTAATTTCTGGCAGGGTTGAAATGAATAATAAGTAAATATCCATTTACAAACAAAAAAGTTTTATATTTTGTTGCAATGGCTTTATTATAGGAAATTACAGCTTAGCTAATAAGTAGACTAAAGCTTGAGGTAAAAGAACGTGGTCCTAATGGCAATTTAAGTGTTACTCTTAATCTACGATAAGGCGTTGCACCAGAGTTGGTTAATTGAACTGAGGTAGCCAAACATTGTCCTACTTAAGGACAAAAAATGTCATTGAACTAGTAGAAGATTATAACTTTATATTGGTTTAACAATGCACCACTATAAAGAATGTATATTCTTGGTCAGCAAGAATAATCGAACTGAATTAAGTTTTGCCGTATGTCGATTTGTCACATCGGACTAATGATTAAATGTTCTTTTAGTTCGTGTATATAGCTCACAGATCAGTTTTGATAGTTCTACTTTTCTGTATGTATATATTGACAAAAATGAATATGTTTGGCAATTTTAAATGTAATGTAATGTAATCTGGTTATGTTGCAACCTCTTTCCATTGAACTCACACCACAGTCGTTGCGCCAAAAAACTTGTAGTTTTTAAATATAAGCTTTCTCATCTTTGTTTAAGCACCGTATTGATTTTAATATAAATACTTTGAAAGGACTATACAACGTAATTTTGAATACTTCAGTTGTCACCACATATATGCTTAGAGCCCAGTTCTTAATAGTAGGCGTTATTAATGTATTGTTATCCCATAGAAGCCAGTCATAGTAAAAGAAAGTTTGGCTAAAAGCTTTCTAAAATATCATAAATTTAAGAAAATTTTAATATATTGTTTTATGTAAATATTACAGTTGTATTTAACTTTTGAATCAAAACCTCACTAGATACACACTCGTGTTCTTATTTGTTTCTTTCAGGAACAATACAAAAACCTTGGAAGTCCCTGTTCCCTTTTCTGAAAATGTGTTGATAAATTCCGGATGTTTGAAAACAGATAAGGTTTCTATTATACTTCATGGATGGATTCAAAGTTGTGCTGATGAATGGGCAATTGCTCTAATCGAAAGTAAGTTCATTCGTTCTTCTCTTTTACGATTGCTTTACTCACAAAATGATTATAAGCGAGGCAAAACACCTTGCTTAAAATAGGCTGTATAGGGGAAACCCGTGTCTCATCTTAAATCTCGCCCGCTATGCATTGCAACCATCTTATACACACTTTTCAGCCATACCGTTAAAAAAAATGTTTGTAAAATGATTGTATTCAGTAAAATATGCATATTCAAGTAATTTATTTCATTTATCTATTTAAGGATTAAGTTTTTATCGTAAAGGATGTATAATATGCATTGATTACAGCACTATCGCAAAGTTATCTTATATGAGGTATGTAAATTATAGCGCAAATTTAATATAAAATTATATACATGCTTTATTAGGTTGTACTCCAATTTCGATCATATAACTGATGCTATTGCTTCAATCATAATATCACTTTTTCAACACGGATTCGATCCCAGTCGGGGATATATGTTTGGTTTCAGCTTTGGTGGTCAGCTAGCGTCAGCTGTGGGAAGATTATTGCAACCACATTATACCATACAAAATATTGACAGTAATTATTATTAATAATACACGTTTTTGTTGCTAATGCGTCACTTTTTTAGCTTGTGATATGGCTGGCCCAGGGTTTGATCCAATTTCTGTTGATCACTCGAAAGCTGCCAAAAATGTTCAATGTTTTCATACTAGTCGCGACAAAGGAACATTGATTTATTCGTGCCACAGAAATATCATGTTAGGTAGCTGTGGACTAAGCCAACCTTCTGTAGCAAGTCAAGTACATCTGGGTAGCCATGGTCTTTGCGTTGATATTTATATCAATACGTTCGATTATCCATTTTATGCATTGGATAAACCTCCTAAAGATTGCATATCATTTACAACAGCAACGGCGATTCCAAGTCACTATACTGTGGGATATGAAGAACACTTTAACACGTAAGTAATATATTTATATTAATATATATATATATGTAGACCTAAATGTGAAGCAAGAAAAAAACTTAAATTGAGCTTTGCAAATTAACAACTTCAGCAAAGATTCGACTGGTTCCTACAAGAGACCAAGAGGAGCAACTTCTCATCTAAGGTACATTTTGCAACAAAATATATTTTCTTGTCCTGTTTTTCTGAATATTTAAATTGAATTTTCCCCATCTTTTATTTATTGTGATGAAAAATATGTATACATATATTAAGATGTAAAAATACGAAATGGTCTATTTCTTTGAAAAATATTACGTTTAACTTGAAATTGATGCTTTTGTTGTGCAAACAATGGTTTAACATTTTGCATATTAAGCCAGTAAACAAATTGAACATTTTACTTATGCTTTCAGGCAAGTAATTGGTAAAATTTATGTTCCGACGAGCTTACATTATCCCTACAACTTATCAAAAAAGGAACTTCAACTCTTCTCTTCTCATAATGAATAAAAAGAGTATTGACAAATAATTGATTAGTTTAATTGATTAATAGGTTATGTATATTGTTATTGTGTACCATAACATAATCCACTAAAACATGAAAAATTGACACAAGTATATTGTCAATTAAGCAGAAGACAGCAAGAAGCACTGTGAATGACAATTTAAATTTGCAATAAAGTAATGTAATAATTCTTCCTAATGTTTAATAAAATCAATTTGGTATCAAACAAGGTGTAAAGTCAACAATGTTTTATTTTCTACACACCGGTTCTCCAGGATATTGGAAAACTACGAATGTATGTTGTATGTAAGTAAATCAAACATGGCACTAGCAGCTGTTTTGACATTTCGACAATATATTTATTTATAAATGTCGAAAGTACTCAAGTTAAATATCGCGCTTTAGACACAAACCCTCTCGGAGTAGATCTTATTTTAAATATATAGATTAAGAATTTATTATAGCCCTCAATCAGTTTGTATGCATGTGCACAACAGACAGCTTTTGTTTGTACAGTGCACAGCTGATCCTTTTATGTGCTTACTTTCTTTTTTGTCATTCTATCATAAATTGTCTTTAGCATTAAACGCACTGCGCTCAACGAAACATTTGTAGCGGTTTTGAAATGTGGCAAAAATAGAGTCTAATCAAAAGAAACCCTACAACTAAATTGCATTTCAAAAAGAACAGTTTGGTGCAATTACAAATTAAAGCACGGCCTACAAATATTATAAGAATGATACGATCAACTAAAACGGTTTTCTAGAAAATATATTTAATTAACTTCGCAGCTTACGGTATGCAGGCATTTATTTAATTTAACATACTATTTTAATCCGAGCTTCTTTAGAAAAACATATATAAACTGGCGGAAATATATGGATATGACAAAACGACCAAAATATTTATCCTTATTCAAGGTTCAGGCTATGATAAGTTTTATTCTGATTTATTCTGTCTCGAAATAAAAAACTTCATAAAACCAAATTTTTCCCGCCAAGCGAAAACGCCTCACTCAAAGTGTGCTGCACCACTATTGCATAAATTCAAATACTATCATTAGAGTGTATATACATCTATAAAATGTTCAGTTTGACTGATAGACAACCAATACACTGGCAAGGAGTTTCCCTGTACCCTGCAATGAGCTACCATAACTTATTCTCGAACTTCCTTTCCTTTACACACAAACTTCACATCCTTACACTCCTCGAACAGTGCATCAAAAAGTTGATCGCTTCCGATATTTTCTTAACACATCAGAATGTTAGAGGGCTTTTGTCCAAATTAAAAATACTTTATTTGAATAGCATTTCTTTTCAATTAAATTTTCTGAAATTTAGTTAAATTCAACAATATTTGGTTGTGAAGTGCTTTAAAATTCCCACTTTATATATAGACAAGATCGATCGACTCGTATAGGTGGTGGGGTTTAAATTGCTATTAAAACCTCGCTTGACTCGGATATTGTTCAAGTTACAACGTGTAGAGATTATTTCCGTTTAAGTTATTTAAATTGTTCATATATCACTCCCTTTTCTAACATTGAAACTTATATGCAGCACCTATCCCGTATAAATGAAATTTCCACCCATGTCCGTGATAATGACCCATTTGTTGTATTGGGTGATTTTAACATCTCAATCATTTTATGGTCATCTCCTCCTCAAATTACATTATCCCTTCAGCCCAGCATGACATTTTGGATGGCATCCTTGACCTTTCGTTGTTTCAGATTAATTCGATTTCTAATCTGTCTAATATAAATCTTCATATTATCTTTATCAACGATCACCTTAATGTACATGTATCTAGGACCTCGCCTCTGTCTGTCCCCGAAGAAATGTATCACCCTACGTTAGAAGTTAACGTATGTGATTGCATATCTTCCAAATTGCATTCATTCATTCATCCATCCATCCATCGTCTTATAATCCCCGTCGTTGTTTAAGTAGAGAAAACTACGCTTTGTTAACTGAGCTTATTTATACAACCGATTGGTCAATTCTGTATGATGCGGTTGACATAAATATTGCTGTTAACTTTTTTTATAAAGCTTTGAATTCACTCTTAAAAACTATTTAATCAAAATGTTCTAAAAAGGTTAAAAAGTCTCGATCCAGATTTGACTTATCGTAATATCTCTTACCCAAAACAAACTTCTTTATTCTTAATTCTCAGTGTTATGATAATTATCTTGCGCGTTACAAAAGTCAATTCGCTCAAGACACTAAGCAATTCTATAACTTTGTTTAGTTAAAGACAAAGTCTTCAAAGGCAGACCCTTTCTCTTTCTTTCTTGGGACTGAAAAGCAAGCAATGATTCCGCTTCCTCGGACCTCTTTGCTAACTTTATCCAATCTCCTCTAATAAGTTTTCTTATACCTATAACATTGTTTCTTCTAACTCTATCATTGCTCCCACTATATCACACTTTTTTCTTCTTCCTCTATAAATTCCTTAAAAGCCTCCTACTCTGCTGGACCAGACAATATTCCAAGTTGTCTTCTCAACGAGTGTAGTGGTTCTCTTCTTCGTCCATTGCTAAAGCTTTTTAATCTTTCCCTTGAATCGGCTGTCTTTCCAACCCTTTGGAATAAATCGTATATCATTCCTCTCCACAAAAAAGGTGGTAAGTCTGATAATTCGAACTATAGGGGCATAGCTAAGTTTTCCGCCATCCCTAAATTATTTAAAAAAATAAGTACTTCTTCCTTACAGCATCTCTGCAAGTCTCTAATCTCCCCTGTCCAGCATGGTTTTGTTAAGAGTCGGTTCACTATGACCAATTTGTTAGAATTTCTTAACAAAAAAGCACACTGATGTCATTTATACTGACTTCAGTAAAGCTTTTGATTTTGTCAACCATAATATTTTACTTTGAAAACTTGACAGTATTGGTTTTCCTACCTTATTGCTCTCCTGGATTACTTTCTATTTAAAGGGTAGCACCCAAAGAGTCGTATTAAGATCCCATACCTTAAAGCTGGCTCAAGTTTGTTCTGAAGCTATACTGTAGACAATTTTCCCTTACAACGCATCAAGGCTGTTAAAGACCTTGGCGTTCTTCTGGATTCTAAGTTAAGTTTCAATAGTCACATATCCACAATTGTAAACAAAGCTAAGGGAGTTTTTTTAAACGCTGGTCAAAATAGTTTAATGACCCTTTCCCAACAAAACTTCTATACATATCTTTAGTACGTCTAATACTGGAATACTGCTCATGCATTTGGAGTCCGCAGTATAAAATTCATCAGGATGGAATACAGTCCGTTCAAAGCAATGTTTGTTTCGACTTACTAGAAATTACTGCCCTCTCTTTTTGTCTACGTGCACAACGGATTACGTCTTTCACAATTCATTTAGGGTACTTAATATAAACCCTTTATTATGTAATCTCCTGTGAAATCTCTCTTCCCCTTATTAAATCTTTCCTCTTCAGCATATCTTCTGCAAATCACTGATCACTCTCAGCGGTGAGAAGGGTCATAGCTTGCCGGACTGACTAAATATCTTTTTAACTACTCCTACCTATTTTAGCTGTAGGTTCTATTACATCACTGAGATAACTTGCTGTGAAATAGGGCATAGCTGGCCGTACTGGCAAATAAAATCTTTGTACTTTATATTCTTTTAATTACTTGGATTCACTCGTAAAGTCAATCGTTTTTAAATAAATAAATAAATAAATGAAGACTTTGCGCTTTTTACTATGAAAAATCTAATCTTGACAAAAGAAAAGTATATATTTTTTTATTTGATCAAAGAACATAAATGAAAACAAGGTAAACATAAACAAAATGGAATAAAATACTTTTATAGGGTCACAAATTTTTTTTTTTAATAAAGCACACAATCTTAATCACACAATATCAATATATGATCATCAATGAAAGGTCAATGAAATGATTGTCAAAGTAAATTATAACGTGTATACATATTTAGGATGCGTTCTTCTCAGTTTCTTCAAAATCCAATGTGTTAAGGACGTCAAGTTCTGGATCAGCATATTCAAGTATATTAAAATCATCTCCAATTTCTGAAGTCAGCGACTTAAGTAAGTCATCATCATCACCCTCGCCGAATCCACCTAATATATCTCCAAACCCAACATTTTCTAGTTCAACTGCAGACGATGAGATTCCTTCCTGCGATTCCGTTATTTTCATATCAATGTTAGTTTTTCCGTCTTGTTCTAGACTTCTTATTTCTGTATGCTGAGGGTTTCCACTCATACTTAACATTGGGTTATTTTGTGTTATAGCATTACTTTGTATCAATCCAGGTCTTAAAACTTCGTTTGGTAAATAAAATTCCGTGTTTGTGGTCATTAGCACTGGTTCAGATTTTTGCAATAGATTTCTAAGCTTTTTATCACCAACTGGATCCGGTTCATATGATGGATTATGTTCCATTCGATTATCTATCGGTGTTATTTTTAATGGTGAAGAAACTGTAGTACTTATAGCATTCCTTTGGATTGCCGATTTACCCATTACAACTTCATTAGTAAAAACGGACGGTTGATGCGAATTTCCATGATGAAGAGGTGATCCAACGAAGCATGATGCATCGTATGAAATTCCATCTAAATAATTGATAACAGGCATTATATTAATACAAGGCAGAAAAATAAAAAAAAGCATACAAATTACTAGGTGTATAGTAATGTAATACATCCCTTTCGAAAATGTACATGGTAATAGAAATTTGTATTCATTATTATTCTATATAA
Source organism: Drosophila lacertosa (assembly GCA_004143845.1). Taxonomy (NCBI): domain Eukaryota; kingdom Metazoa; phylum Arthropoda; class Insecta; order Diptera; family Drosophilidae; genus Drosophila; species Drosophila lacertosa. The sequence continues at coordinate 21,609 of SCDZ01000707.1, read as the reverse complement.
ATTATTATTGTATAATTGGCCAGCATACAAATTGAATTATATTTTATAGCCGGATGTAAGTTACTTTGTTAGGTTTGGATGAAAAAGAAAAGATGAAAAAAAACAAAAAGCTATCATTACGAAAAACTAATTTAGAAAAAGCTAAATCACTATCTAAGTAACTAGTTTGTTTTTTATCATTAAAAAAATAGCAAATAATGCATTAAACAAGTTCTCAAAAAGTTTCTCCATTATTTAAATCATTACTACTGCATTGGTCTAAAACATTTTTTACATTTTTCAAAATGTAATTTATAAATATATAAATACTTAAACGTAATATAATAAACACAGTTAGTTATAAAATTACCAGTCAAATTTAAATGTTCCTCCTTTGCCTTACATGAGTGAAGTTTCCAAGCGCGTCCATCGTCTTGTTTTTCAGGTTTTAAAGGTTGGCTTACTTTAAACTGTTCACGCCTTTGCCTTAATGCGGAGCGATTGTCTTTAGCTTGTTGTAAGAATGGTGCCTTTTTTTCGTTGCACAGAGAACGCCATCTCTTTAAAATTTGCTTACAACGGTCAGTCCAGTTTGGATAAAGTTCCTTAAGATTGGCATGTTCTGTGTTGGCATACAAAACAGCGGAAATTGTAGCCATTTTTCCAAGATCTGTAAGAAGAATTTGCGTATTTATTTTGTATTATGTAATTCATTATATATATATAGTTATCTTAAATATATCGTATTGGGTTGCAAACACAAATTAAAACGGTGAAAAATTTACAATCGGTGCAGGAACATAATTTTAAAAAAATTACAAAATTATATATGTTTTTTATTTTTACCCGACCGTAAGGTCTGTTTTTCAAAGTAAGTGCCTATGCAAATAAAGTACCGCTTCAAAATATAGGAGACGGGCCAAGAGAAAAACAGACTGAGTCCCTCTGTTTTCATTCGTCGACGCAGGGATGCGTGCACAGCGCCAGTAGCTAGATTATTTTCATGCTAGAGTTTTATAGCACTAAGATAAAAGGGTTGACTAGTTTGGAACGTCAGTTCGATGCCGGCTCGCAAATGGTGCACGTCAATATTTACATTGTGATTCTGATAACATTTTCTAAATAATAGTTTCAACGATAGCTCAATAAAAATGACCTTACAGATGTATGAAAAAGTTTAGGGATAGGATTGAATGGCGACCCAAAATAAATTTTTTAAAAATCTGCTGACTGCAAGAATAAAGTAAGACGAACGCGAAGACGTTTATTCACGACTTATTGTAGCCTGTTGTCGACGACATATTGTTGGCTGTATTCTTATTAACTCAATGAGGCTAATTATCATGACAATATATATACCTTCATCCTTGCGCATTTTTTCAGCTGTCTTTTGAGTTCCAACGTTAATGCATTCCACTGGCTCATTAGGCTTAGGCTCTTCCGTGATGTTATGGGTTTTTGGCTGATATTGAATCTGTGCCGACTTAGCAGCCATATTGGTCGACACAAATAGTTTGGTGTTACACTTTTGACCTTGTGTTATTTGAGGAGTCACAGCATAATCATCAACTAAAACTGCTGGCATGCTAAATGTGTTTGGAAAAGCATTGTATTAGCTTGATATAATAAACTTATTGAATTTAAATACTTTACCTAATCGCATTCTTCGTATTACCCGATGCAATAAAATTAATTGAGGCATTGATTTCATCCAAATCCGGTATTTTTTGTGAGGTCTATACAAAAACAATTAAAAATTATTATGTAGGCTTTAATGTTTAATATGTTTTTACCAAATGATCCAACGTATTAATGCTATTTACTGCTGCATTCCTTAAATTGTCTGACAAAGACGAATCTATGTGAAATGTATAATATAATTATTAAAACTAAAACATTTTACACCAATTTTAACTAACCAAACAGAGGTGTCCCCGATATTTGCTTTTTGATGTGTTGTGCAGCAGTTGAAATTTGACTCCCAGGAATATTTTTGTTTTCAAGAACTGTTTTCTCACCTTTCATATATTTAACTGACTTAAGTGGGCTATTGGTGGCTATTTCATTGTCAAATGTTTTATCATCTAATTGGGTAAAATACATTTTCATTGTTGTACCAATTTCATCTGATGATTCTGAATCGTAAACCCCTACAACACCTGACTCCAGCAAGGGCTTTCCAAAAAAAGCTTCTTGCAAATACGCCGGGTAAGCTTCAATTAATTTGTTTTTTTGTTTTTTGCGAATTATTTTTCTTTTCTTGTCTACAACTAAAATTGCATTCAGTTGATCGATAGAATCCTCATTATCTTTTTTAAGAGCTCTATTACGAACTGAAAATCCTCCGATACCCAACTTCTGTAGATTGCGCTGGCGCTTTTTCCGTAATATTTGGACACCATCGTCATTTGTAGAGATAGAAAATCCTTCAGGCACCGGTGTTTCCGTTCTATCCCATATCATCCCATCTTTGTATTTTTCACCTTGTATATCATCAGATACACCAGTATCGTTTTGAATATCCTTATTTGAATTACCGATTGGTTGGCGCATTTTTCTTTTACGTTTTATTTCAGTTGAAAGAGACTTTATCATGTTTAGTCCATTTTCACTCAAACATACACCATCTATCCAATGAATTGCTTCTGTGGTCTCTAATAATTCATTTGTTAAACGAATATTGCGATCCGATAAAATCATACTCTTTCCCTCTAGGCCCACATCTGGCAATGCTTTTGATATTGTCAATACTTCATCAGCTGAAGTTGTTGCATTAATTTGTAACAGCGTCTTCGCACTGGATCGACACTTAATGCACTTGTAAATATTTTTATCGTAATAGTCAATTGTGTGTTGAGTGTTGATCGAGTCGCACATATAATGTGACCATTGATCGCATTGTTCACATTGAATAATCATCTCTCCATCGTTGTAGGATTTTTTACATATAGAACAGCTATTCTGGCTAGTGCATGGCGGGCATTCTGGCAAGTTCGGGTCGTAATAGTGGCTTTTTTCATTAAGATTTCGTCCGCATTTTTGGCATATAGTACAAAAAGAACATTTCCAATTTCCATGTGGCACTGTCTGTAGCGGTGGATTAACACAATATATATGGTAGGAAATATCACATTCGTCGCAAAGAAGTAAACGAGCTTCGTCGTTTTTCTTTCCACAGCCTTCACAGACTGTACAGTCTAAACAGCGCCACCCCTTTTGCAGGATACCTCTTGTGTGTTTAACACTAGCACAATACTGATGATAGCATTGACCACATTGTGCACATGTAATCAGTACTGCGTCGCTTTCCATTCCCAATGTGCCACACATTACACAAATGTCTTGTGATAGTATAAAATTATCACGAGCCGAACACAACAACATTTTCTTGTCGCTAGAAAAATCTACATCCAAATTGCGGGTGATAAAACGATCATGTGACCCGCTTTGAAGAACAACTTGTCGTCCTTTTCCTCGATTGGTTCGTTTTTTCCCAAATTGGGGAATTGTTCCCATGCGGTGCAGCACTACCTTACCTCCTTTGCCGCGAATGTTGCCTAAACAAACTTTTTTTTTAGTGTTTGGCAACTTTAGAGGATCTTCACTATTTATATCACTACAGGGCTTTCCGTTTAATGGATCTATGTCTATATGTTTGATATTTAACTGCTCAGAGGTTTGCAGATCACTCATGGATCGTTCAAGTGGGTCAACTATTTTAAGTTGCGCTGAAGATGAGTTTGCTTTACAAATAGGGCAAACATAATCGTAGTCAGGATTATTTTCTTTTTTTTTATGATATGCAGTCAAATCAGCTTCTTCATCACAGCTGCTGTGAACAAATCTAAAATAAAAAAATTACAAATATTAAAAAACCAGAAAAGAATGCTTACATTATTACTACTTACTTATGACACCAACTACATTTCACCATTTCCTTATAAGCAGCAGCTCTATACGCCTTTTGGCAAATTGGGCAAGAAAATCCTTTGTTTCTTTGTTGATAACATGAATCACAAATAGTATAGTGACTGTGCCAGCGAGAGGAGCTACCTCCACCTGGTGTACGGGATCCACAATCCGTGCAAACACGACATCGCTGAAATTAAAAAAACGAAAATAAGGACAAACTACCATTTATACCACGTTTTTATTCATTTTATTTTTTATTATTAAATAGTTGATCATCACAAAAAAAAATTAATTAAAATTCTTCGGTAAGTCGCTGTCGTGTGTATAATCGGCAATATTGTTTTTCTGTAAATGCATGTAACAGGCAGAATAACCTTTCACGGACCATAAATATGGTATTAAATATATAAAAAATACACTTAATCCGGACGGCCTTCAGACACTGATACGTCTATACGATCATCTATAAAAAAGCAGAGATTTCGGAACTTAATACATTAATTTAAATGTATAAATGCGAAAATCTTTAATGATGGTGTGACAGTGTAGATTGCCCATCGTTTCAAAAACTCTCCAAACGAGTGGTTCAGAACAAAAAAACACTACTACGTCGATTTGAATCCAGCCATCATTACAAACATTTCATCTCTTTGGCATTCAGACATGCACGTACCCAACCATGCATAATTAAAACCGATTTAACATTGTTCTGCGTTCGGTGTACATACAGGATCTAATACTTTATGTGAATTCAAACCTAAGGAGATGGTTGCGTCAACTCTGCTCGTTGTCGTGACCAAGAATATATATTTATATAGAACCAAATATTATAAGAACGCCCAGAGTGTTCAATATACATATGTATATGTATAATATAGATTATATTAAAATTCATTATTAAACAATTTACGAACTTACATTGCATTTCCAGCCATATTTTGGTATCGAAGATATTATGGGCCGTAAGCACGTTGCGTGATAAATTTTTTGACATTGTTCACATTTAATAAACTTAATATCATTTGATTCCTGTTGCCTACAAATCTGGCATTTTGTACACCGCGCACAGCTCCAACCAGATCGCGTATCTAATAAAAAATAAATGAGTATTAAATCTTACTTAAGTTTTAGGTAACAAAAAAGATTGTGTTCCTATATGTTATTTAAAGTTTATTTATTTGGTTTAATAAAATTTTCATTTTTAAATACTCTGTTACTTAAAGTTAAAAAAAGTATATAGAAATCCATCATCGTTCTATAAGGTAAACACATTTTTTTTATATATATACAATATACATTTTTTTAACTAACAAGCAATTGGTAAGCAAGTTCCAAATATTTTAGCCGGATTTGAATTTAGCGGAGCGTTTTTTATATTTTGCTCTTTGATTGAACGACGTTGTCGAGGAGTAATATTAATGTATAGGGTATGTTTTAAAAAATGTCCTGAAAATCTGAAATAAATTTGCAAATATTACAAGAGTAAGTTATATTTACCAGGTAAATTTACCAGTCCGATGCAAGTGGAATGAAAATGATCTCCACATGAACAACACATTATCAATTTTGACAGATCACCCAATGACGAACAAGTTAAACACTCTACATTGTTATCAGAGCCTAGGATATTTTGATCGGTTAAATACATACTAAAATCACATCAGTTTTACGTACAAATTAATGGAACTTGACTTAAATGTTCTGTACAAAAGACGGTGAAGCTTTCCAATATAAGTAGACAACCAGCAGCGGTAGCACACGGCCAATGATGAACTTGCCGGCAGTTCATCTTGCAATTGATAGACGCTCCGTATTGCCCACAAAAACTACATTTTTGCTCCAAATAGTTACTTAAATGATTTAAAAACTGAAGAACATCTGGATCCTTAAATTGCATTTTACGTAAAGACCACATTATGCACATTCGATGCACATAAAGAAAATCTTCATCGAAAAATACATTGGAATTGATTACGTCTGCGTGGCCTATTTTATCCAATTCATATGTGCTTTCACCGTTGCTTACAGCTTTAGTTTTTAAGCTCATTTTGAGCTTACGAATATTGTCCTGGTCTTTTTCAAAGGATTTGTTTTCTTTAAAATCAGCAGGAACTTTCAGTTGAAACATGGTCCCTTGCCCAAGAGCACTTTTCTCTCCTAGATTACATAGACAACAAACTCTTCCGGGATATTTTTCATGAAAGTATGGCAGATCATCGAAACTTGCTACAACAGACTTGTCGTCTACGTTTCCCAAAGCGTGCAAACTCATAATATACTGTTAAATATAAACTTTAATAATAAATTAAAATTACACACAAAAACTAGAGACGCAAAATATTAAACAAAAATATCGATTAGTAGACATACAAGATATGTATCGATATAGTATTTGGGAAACAGCAAAGCGAACTCGGGCATATGCACTGAAAAAATATATGATGTGTTGGTATCAGGGACCAAATATCTATGTATGTTAAATCTATAAGAAAAATGCTTTAACAATAAAGAGTCATTCAAACACACATACTACCTCTTTTCAATTTTAAAATTTGTTTAATTCAGAAGAAACTTGTCTTCTTAGATCTTTTCATTTAGATGAGACAAAAAAATCTTTATAAAATTCGAGAATTATAAAAAATGGGATTTGGAGAGAAATGGAAGAATGAGAACTGTGAATAAATCTGCATCAGTACTAACAACGCTGTTGCTATTAACTTAATAAAGGTTCTATTAGAAAACTTTTTTATATTCATCCAGAGCATAAAGGGATTCATTATTTTCGTTTAAAGTGCGTAAGATTATGAAAGGAAGTTAAGAATTAAAAAGAATTTAGAGTTTATGAAAACGATAAATAGTTTTGAGGAATTTTAAATATTGTTTGATATAAGACAGTTAATAAAAGATTTTGTTAAAATAAGAGAGAGCAAAATGAAAGCACATTTTAATATTTCCCGATTTCCATATTAAGCCAGTCCTACAAACACGAGGTGCAACCAAACAAGCAAGCCCCGCAATAATCAAAGTATGTATCACACACCTGAATAAGCGAACTGAACAAATTATTTAGGTAATCAGAGGTACAGATGAATTTAATATTCAATCGACTGTAATATAAAAGGGGAAAGTTAATTTTACTGTGTTCGCATTCAATTTAATGGATAAACAAGTTAACGGATAATACTCTGCAATTCAATTGGGCTTATTAAGGCTAGTGGTGAACTTTAGTTGGTTAATAATGCAATAACAAAATGCAACTGAGTTAAGTTGATATCTTGCACTGTGCGCAAACTTAGAATTGTCGCAAATAATAATGGCGGATTTAAAGACGCCTATTAGCCTTAAATATAATAAAATGAAATGTATGTGTTACTTGATTATCACACCGAGACGTGTTATTGGCATATAAAGTTTATTTTCACACTAACATCCCAAATAAGTTCTAAGAAAAAGTCTACTACACCAACTATCTATGCAGCTTATAATCAAATGAATCAAATCACATCCACACAAAAAGGGCTTGTGCACTTTCCAAACTTTACGACAAAATGCTTGCATTACATTATTATTCATTAACGTGAAGAAAGCAGAGAAATATTGTCATCACTTGTTAAAATAGGTATATGTAGCTGCAACCACCCCCAGCAACTTACCACCCAGTAGCCAGCAACTTACCCCCAATATTTTGTCAGTGAGAAGAGATGTAAAGAACAAGAAGTGCTTGAGCAAATGCTTAACTGGAAATACACCATAATCTAATTTTTGTCCTATGAACCCAAAACTTTCTGTTAAATGGTCCCCGTCTGCCGCTTAACGAATTTACCATCATACTAGAGATACTAGAGATTTACTAGGTTCAGCTCGCTCGAATCTAAAATATGTGAACGAATTACTTGGCCAGCTCAGTTACTAATGAAAGCAGGCAAATTCTGCTGGATTTAGTTACCACGCGCGATTTACAGATCCACAACGCAAGCGGCATTGACGCAAGCAGGACCGTCTTTAATAGTGGACCAAACTTTTATAAGCAGATCCCATTTTTTATTCTCCTATTGGAGCATTAACAGGCATCATCAGATGGCTTTTGGCGATTAGACATCAAATGCACAGCCGTCATTCACAAATAACCTCGGTTGATCATCATAATGCTGAAAACGCTAATTTTCACCTAAAATGCATCCAAGCTAGTCGTAGATACAAAAGAGCTCGTTCGCTCAATGCATAGATAATTCTGGTTAAACCTAGCGAACTCTAAACACTTAAAGCAATTGTCAAACACAGCTGTTAATATCAAGTGCGGTCTGCTAGTTAAGTGCTGTAATGGAATTACCCACACCACACAAAGGCCAAATATAATCATATCGATCGGGCCAAAGGAAAACGTGTTTTGAAGTGAATAAAAAGCTTCGCGTACAGTTTTCAGTAAGTTAGTCTCCCACTCGATGCTGTCAGCACAGCAAATGTTTAGCCTTAGTAAATCTATAACATTATTAATATTATAAATGCATTCAACACAACGTTGTGAAGTAAAGGTTGACTCCTTAGAATGTTTTCATTGCCTTTGTGTGACCCGTATTACAAAACAGCATGTCCATACTGAAGACCTAAGGTGTGAGCAAGGCTAACAAATAAAGAGACAGACCGATGAAATTGGGAAAATCATCTTGAGATTTTATTAATAAAGTGTTATAACTAGTCAGAGATGCCTTGTTCTGTCAGTTACATACATTTGCAAAAACACTGATTTCCGTTTTTAAGCATTTCGAATGGGTTTGGTGAATAAAAAGCAATATTACCAATGTTAATTAGGAAACAAGTCAAAATGCACTGCCAGGAAGTAACTGATTTGGAAATAGCCAAACGCAGTCAGAAATGATAAACGTGTCATAATATTTTTATTTTTGACGTTTACTTAATGCGATAAATAAAATCAGTCTTAAAAATACTCTGAATTATTATATATTAGCGTAGATGTAAATGACGATAGTCGCATCGCAAATTTTTATTATTTTGTTTATTACAATTTCAACAAATAATCAGATTATTATTTTTTATTTTCTATTAATAAAGGCTTAATGTAATACAAAATAATTTTGTAGTATCGCCGATATATTTAGATGCTAACACCAAACGCAACCTGGTAGAACCAATTATAACAAATTTTCTATCGAATATATTTTTAATTCACACAACATGTCACATCTTGTTTATTATTGAAGTAAATTCTTTTTCGGCTGATTTTGTGTAATTTTTATTAATGTTCTGAATACTACACAATATCTTTGTGCCTGCTTCATAAAGTATGTATGTAAAAGTGTACATTGCTTGCGATGGCCCTTTATCGACCGAGAGGAACTTTAGCACGAGTTATATATGCCAAGTTTCATAATGATAATTTTTTGGAAAATATTGATACAAGACAGGTGAATATCATTAATTAAACGTATGCGATGTGGTATGCATATTAACATAGTACATATTTGCAGTGGTACACATTGAATTGTGAATTACCTTCAAGATTCCAGTCGAAATTTGTTGCGCTTAAAGAACCTGACACAACTACAATAAAATGGCTGGAAAGGGCAAAAATGTTGTCCTCAAATATTTGGTTACACCTGTGGCATGCATTGGCCAGGTCTGTCTTACAGTTTTTTATGACACAAACCGATATCAATGGACTGTTAAAACGTGGCTCCATGTTTATTCTGTCAGAGGAACAATTCTATAAACTTTTGGAGGCAGGTGGCTTTTCATCGAGATATTTAACAGAAACGGTTAGTTTGTTTGCTGAAATATTAAAGTACAACTGCTTATCTGCAGTAATAACAATTTTCTTAGATCACTTTGCTAGACATTGGCGCAGGCGATGGTGAAGTTTCGTTACGTGTTGCAAGCAGTGTGTCTGGTCTCAGCGGTAATTCTGTTTTGCAAGTGTTCGCCACAGAAGCTAGTTGGACAATGCGAGAAAGGCTTAAAAAGCTAAATTTTAACGTTATTAACGAAATTAGCCAACTTCGTGACGTAGATTTGATTTCATGTCTTAATGTGCTTGACCGATGCTTTGATCCTTTCAAACTTTTGGAAGATATACATTCCGCATTAGCACCGGGTGGTCGAGCTGTTATTGCATTAGTGCTTCCATACATGCACTATGTTGAGACAAACACATCGCATTTACCATTAAGACCGCTAATGGAAAATTCGAACACAAGAAATGGCCGTGAGTCGTCGTTTGAAGAAGAAGCAGCAAAGTTCTTAGAAGTACTAGAAAACTGTGGTTTTCGTGTGGAATCCTGGACTAAAGCGCCGTATTTATGCGAAGGTGATCTTCGACAATCATTTTATTGGTTGATTGATCTTATTGTTGTACTTTCAAAAGCCACTACCTAAATAACTTTATTTATGTACATTTTAATAAACTTTCAAGTATTTGCATTTATTGCAGAGTATAACGTTTTAACTTTTCATCCTTGAACCCATTAAAAGAAGAGAGATATAGAACGATTTTATGCAAATGTAGTTAGCATGTTCAAGAAGACAGAATTATATTGATATATTTATACATACTTGACTGCCCTTAAAACCAAGATAATTCTATAAAAAAAAATCAAATTGAGAGGTATTAAGGAAATAGTCATCTTTTCAGCCAAAACATAAATACTTTTGCATACATATAAAAAGCGTCAAACTGGCCTCAGAAAGCCTGCTCTTGTAAATTACAATCGGATTTCGAAAATAGGAGAACCATCACCAAAATATCCTATGCGTTTACATTTCGTCTTGTTAATACATATTACCAATAAGCCAAATTTACCATATTGCGCCATTTAAATGTACAGAGGTAACAGAATACTGATATTGGGTGCAATATACTACACAATAATCTGTTTTTTTTTTTGTTATTAGAATAATTGTCTCATTTTGTTAATTTCTTTCTATATTTTTGAAATAGGTCGAAATTAAAGAAAATTGTGGTACGAATTGAGTTTAGGCATTTGATAAAAAAATGTCAATATAAATATACGAATCAGCCCAAAAATGTTAGCTGACGTTGAATTAATAACAATTAACATACTTAATGATAAAAATATTATGAATTTTAACCAGTTATTTTCGTGTTCTAAGATTGTAAAAATTAACCACTGCAAGGATAGTATTGTTTTTGATAACTTGAGTTATGCGCATTATAATAAAAAAAAGATGTATTTACAGCAAAATATATAATTATTTATTGATATGTTGTATTTGAGTCAATTAATGAATTTGAACAGCCATTAATGTAAGCTTTATGCAGCTTTGTAACAAATTCCTTGTCATTTTGAATAAGGTAAGTGAAGGCTTGCACAAATTGTGCAGAGTTAAGTGGCTGTAAGCGTTGTTTATCTGATTCCGTTTTGACATTGGGCACATCGAACATTGTGGGAGGCATAAGCGCAGGCTTTGCATCCGCATTATCCCCAACTAGTAGCCTTCTCAGACACTGCTCGGCGTCGTCACTTGCAGCTAAGGCCGATGCTGGTGATTCATCTTTATTTTTTTCAAATTTAAGTTCACTTAAGAAGGGAATGGATTTTCCAGGATTCCGAGCTATTGAAGCCTTAAGAAATGGAGATAATGAACATGGCGCAGAGCCCACTAGTTCGGTGTCCTTTGTAGATGTAGATGATTGGCATGTCACTTCAATGGGTGTCGCAGAACGTTGTTGTTTTTCCAATTGATCTACTAAAAGAGGCTGCGGACGGTTCATTTGCGCTTCAACTGTTGCCTGCTTTGCAGATTCAAAGAACTTCAGTACATTATGGGAAGTCACATTTTCTAAGGATTGAGATATAGCGCCTGCAGACTGGGACTGACAATTAAGCTGTGCATTGTACTCTTTCTGCGCCTGGCTCAGCATGTTAAATATGCTTGAATTGCCCGATTTTGCATATGCGAGTAATGATGTGGGATGTTGTCCGTTAGTCGCCTTATTAAGTAACAAGCTATTTACTAGGCTACTAATACGATCGCACTCTTCACTATTGTAAAACCAAAAGCCGCGAATGCGGGACCGTTCGTTGCGGTACAACAAGAATGGTGGCTGCGACTGTAATTCCAAACTACCGGTAATTGGCTCCACGAATGATGTCGTATTAAGTCGGTTATTTATAAATATACTGTGAAATGGCTCTGCATTTCGATGATAAATAAAAAAAGCCCCTTCAACATCCGTTTTTTCCCATTCATTTTGTTCCGAATTAAACGTGTAAAATGCAACATGTGATGACGAATCGACAATCTCCTTAGCATATGGATCAATTTTTTTTATTGCTGATAAATTCATTCGTGTTATACTTTCGTCCGCCATGCTTTTAATTTTTTAAACTAATATTGTATTCAAAGATTCAACAAGCCTCTCACAAGTGTTAGAGATGCGCAATTTTCGATTAATTTTGAGAACAATTTTGTTAAACAATTCAAATCGTGCTTATATAAATAAAAGCTCTGTCAATTGTATAACGATAAAAAAAACAATGCATTTTTATACCACATAAGGCAGTTGGCAATATATACATATAATCATCATAATGTGATTATTATGTATATGATGTAGTTATTGAGTATGAATGTAATAATTGAGTTCGGTGTTGATATGCCAAATATATATAATAATTGCAACCAAAATTTGCTAAACTCTCGAATGTAAAAACAAAAATCCATATAATGTTCCTATTTTCTTTATGTTCAACTGAGACTAAAATCGTACTCACCACATTATTTGGTTTATTATTGAAACAGTATATTGTGTTTTTATAAGGGCTGCGAAACACATATTTTGCAAACGCACATTAAACGAAAACTTTTTCTTTTAATATTTTGTGATTTTAAAAAATTCTACAAATAGGTTTAAGTATACAGATATTTAGTACATATATTGGTTAGTTCGTTTTATATATCTTAATAGATTTTGAACATAAATATGTTCGAGGCGCAATTCAGGAGCACCACTAAATGGTATAAAATTTAGTTAATATAGTATTGTGTAGAATGCCAGTTCTGATTCTAAGTCGTAGTAGAATTAGTTATTTTAAGGGAATGCCCTTGAGCAATTTTGACTTTTAACCATACCATATAAATAGATAACGATTCATGACAATTTATCGATAGTTCAAATTAAAAAGGCGGGAGCCCATAATTCTAGTTTATGTTAAAAAATAATGCAAGGATGCAGAAGTCTATAACGTATGTATATTTCAAATATATTTGACAACAACTTATGTATTTTTTATACGGCAGCTCATTTTTCAAGCCCAAAGTTGAACCCATAAGCTCAGATGACACAGCGTAAGTCAGGCATCCTAGCAACTTTTTGTGTCGCACAGAGAAATAACAATATAAATATAATTCTGAATCCAATTTTTTCGTCAAAAGAGACGCGTCAGGAGCTTTTGTGGATAAATTAAAATCTCCTAGTCCCAATGACTTTAAAGAAGCAAAAAATGAAAAAAAAGTGCCGTTGGATTCAGAAGGGACGGAAGATCCCGATTCTCCGCCGCATAAGCTAAAAATGGTTGAATTACAGAATACAGAAATCAGTGAAGGGAATGGAAGTGATGTATACGACCCATCGATGGAATCTTATCATCCAATTAATCACGCTTATTGGAAAGCTGATCGCTTGTTAGTATAACCAATATAATATAAATTTAAAAAAGTATTTCTTATTTGTTTTTTAAATATTACTAGCTCAAAGGTAAAAGACAATAACTATCTGTTTTCAAAAGTAAATTACTTTAATTTAAAGCAAAGTACATTAGAAATTCTAATTCTGCTAACACCGAAGGTAGGTTCTGTTAAAACGTTTAAAAACAATTGATTGCAGAGAAATGTGTCGCCCTTATCGCATTAAAACTTTAATCTGTATTTAGGGTCTGCGTCCTTGTATTTCTTACTCAATCTTATCGTAATTTAATCCATTTTTTTTTATATTTCCAGGACACCCTACTTGGCATTGGCGCGAACGTTCCAAGTTATTGAGGAAACGAAAGGACGTTTAAAGATGATCGACATATTGAGCAACTTTTTTTGCTCCGTTATGATGGTTACTCCCCAAGACTTACTACCTTGTGTATACCTTAGCATAAACCAGCTAGGCCCAGCCTACGAGGGACTTGAGCTTGGCGTTGCCGAAACCACACTAATGAAAGCAATTTGCAAAGCCACAGGCCGAAACCTGGCACATATTAAATCTCAAACGCATTTGATTGGAGATCTGGGTATTGTAGCAGAACAGTCACGAGTATCGCAACGCATTATGTTTCGACCAAAGCCATTAAATGTGCACGGCGTTTTCACCAAGCTAAAGGAGATTGCGAAAACCTCAGGACAAGCTAAAATTACAATCGTGTACGATATTTTTGTTGCCTGTCGATTTTCTGAGGCTCGTTTTTTTATTCGGTCTCTAATTGGTAAATTACGTATTGGCATTGCTGAGCAGAGTCTTCTTACTGCTTTAGCAATTGCATATGTTAAAAAAAATCACATAAACGATTGCAAAATCAACAAAGTGTGCGATGTTTATAAAGAGGAAATAATGAAGACCACATTGATGCTAAAAACAACGTTTTGGTAAGCGATACAATTTTAATACTCAATTTTAATCACAAATTTAAAATAGTATAAACAACAAACATGGAACTTATGTTTATATAAATAAGTAATATTTTTACATTTTTAGCCAATGTCCCAACTATGATATAATTATTCCAGCATTATTAAAATACTCTATTGAAGAGCTTCAAGAGCGCTGCCCAATGCATCCCGGTATGCCACTTAGACCCATGTTAGCTCAACCCACAAAGGGTGTTCATGAAGTACTGGAACGCTTTAGTGGCATGCATATAACTTGTGAATGGAAGTACGATGGTGAAAGGGCACAAATTCATATGAATGATCTCGGTGAGATAAGTATTTTTTCGAGGAATTCTGAAAACAATACACCGAAATATCCGGATCTAATTGCAAGAAGCAGATCTCTTCCTAAAATTGATGTTCAGTCGTATATAATCGATAGTGAAATTGTTGCATGGGATATAGAACGCAAGCAAATTCTCCCATTTCAAATTCTTAGTACTCGTAAAAGAAAAAACGTCGATATCGCTGATATAAAAGTTCAAGTATGTGTCTACATTTTTGATCTCTTGTACATCAACGGCACTTCCCTCGTCACACAGCCACTTTCCGAGCGTCGAAAGGCTTTATTTGAACACTTTCAAGAAGTTGAAGGAGAATGGAAATTCGCTACTGCTTTAGACACGAATGATATGGATGAAGTGCAGCAATTTTTAGAGGAATCTATTAAAGGTAAGCTTTCAGTTTTCTAGTGTACTGATTGTGTATGGAATGCATTCTTTCTTCAGTATAAATAATGGTATCAGTTGTGATACAAATGTTAATTATAATTCCCTCATTTGCTTTTATGGATTTTCGAAAGAATTTGACTTAATTAAATATTTTTTCAGGAAATTGCGAGGGTCTCATGGTGAAAACTTTGGATGATGAGGCAACATATGAAATAGCAAAAAGATCAAGAAATTGGCTAAAGCTGAAAAAGGACTATTTGTCAAATGTAGGTGACTCAATGGATCTTGTCGTTATTGGTGGTTATAAAGGCAAAGGGCGACGTACTGGTATCTATGGCGGCTTCTTGCTAGCTTGTTATGATACAGATAATGAAGAGTATCAAAGCATATGCAAAATTGGAACAGGTACTTAATGACTTACTTAATCCACGCTTTTATATTATTTGGAAAATTACTTGTAAGGTTTCACTGATGAAGATTTACGACAGCACTCGGAGTTTTTTAATACGCATGTGATTAGCAGTGCTAAATCATATTTTAGATATGATTCCAGTCTGGAGCCTGACGTTTGGTTCGAGCCTGTTCAAGTATGGGAGGTTAAATGCGCTGATCTATCGCTAAGTCCGATTCATAGAGCGGCTATAGGAACTGTCGACCCTGAACGTGGCATTTCACTCAGATTCCCTCGTTTTATACGCATCCGAGATGACAAGAGTGCAGAAAACGCGACTGATGCAAATCAAGTGGCTGATATGTACAAATCACAGGATCAAATAAAAAATAATCAAAAATCCTGCGACTTTGATGACTTTGAGAGCAATTTTTATTAATAAAGTAATGTTTGCAAAACAAATATAAATTGGTTTAAGGACTATTATAACTCTTTTAATGGGGCATAATGTGCACTAGTACTACTATCAGAAGACTTTGATTCATATCGTACATGCTCACAATTGTCTTTATTTTCCTGATGCTTTTGTTTATTGCGCCTTCCAAACCGTTTACCCTTGATTTTTTCTTCTGTTAATAAACTATCACACTCGGAAGCAAGTACTAACGCGTCCGTAATACGAGGAGAATCTTTGCAGCCACTGGGAGAATTGTCTTCTGACCCCAGCCGTCTCTTAACCTTCGGCTGATATATTGCAATAGATGGGCGGTCCTGTAGAAGAAAAAGTTATATCGGCATGTACATCATTATATATGTGGTCTCAAACCTTATTTCTTATTCGACGTTCGTCTAATGCGCGCGAATGGTTCACTTTATACGAATCCTGATGCATACAGTTATTTTGACTTGAAGGGTTTTTATTTTCTGAGAGGGCAACAGCTGATTTACCTGTTTCTTTTACCTTTAGAGAGTGTTCTCCATCTTCTGATATAGCTGTACTTGTACTTGCGGCAACTACATAAGAATCAGTCACACTTTTTTTCTTTAATATTACAATTTCTTTGTTTGGTTTCTGAACTTTGGAAATATTTTTTGACAATTTCGGAGCCGAGTCCTTTTCGGGTCGGTCATGTTTTTTCTTATCTCGATTATCGCGTTCTCGCACAATTTTTCTTTGTTCGTGTTCTTCTCGCCGACGTTGGTCGCGTTCAGTGCGACGCTTTGAGCGTGCATTTTTTGCCGTATCTTCTTGGCCTTGACTTTCTTTAACAAAGCCCTTTCTCGCATTTATATTGATGTTTTTTGTATTTTCATTAGCGGAATCCTTTTGTTTGTTTTTTTCAGGCTCTAGTGATCGAAGTAACTTTTGCTCCTCGCGGTGTTTGCGTTTTTCTTCGTTGCGCTTACGGGCTTCTTCACGACGTTTTTCTTTTTTGTTTGCCAAGTATTGAAGCAGCGGAGTAGATTTAACTTTCTCATCGGTTCTATGGTCAAACGTAAAATCAATCTTTATATCGCCTAGACGATTTGCTTCCTCACGTTCCTCTTCCATCTTTTGGAGAAATTCTAGAAAGTGCGGCTCTTTTTCAATGGAGTTCACTTTATTGTCGTGACTTCGAGCTTTATTTTTTAAGAAGCATTGAAATGGTGCATATTCGACAATTGCAATATATTCAGAACCCTTAGAATCGACAAAAACATATCCATCAAACCGATCACGAAATTGCAGAACTTCACCGATATTGCTGAGTGGCATATCTATGTAGGCGCGACATGTTGCTTCTTGTCCGAGGGACCAATCTGCTTGACAGTAATAGTACGAGTCGTTTTCCGGCAATGGATCAACCTGTTCCAAAAACTCTTTTTCGGTCATTGTCGGCGGCAAATGTCGTATCACAATCTAAATCAGGTATTAGAGACGTTAATTTATGTGTTCGTTTATCAAGTGCGTTTGTGTACTTTGATAGAATGGTTTGACTTATCCCTTTTCTCCCGGCGTTTGTTTGGTCGTTGTTTCTCCATATTTAAATCAAGTTAAATATGTTCAGATGTGCCTTGTTTAATAAAAACAAAGCTTATTTATTGAAATACTTCAAAACACACATACATGATCAACGTAGCGTCGAGTTTATGTGCAATTATGAAGTGAGACAGATGAGCCAGTTCATTATGTATATAAACGGAACTTTAATACCCCGTTTCAATCATGAAGTTACCCTATAACAAATATAGGTCTATATTAGGCAACGCTATGATAAAAGAATATTAATTTAAATGATTTTTTATGCGGTTTAAAATGGTTTATTTAACTGCCTAAAGCCTGAACTAAAAAAGATATATTTATTTAGAAATATTTAATAAAGCACGATATACGAGAACAGAAAAATATATGGTTGGATGGTAACGATGATTTTTCTTGGAATAAATATCCGCATTACGAAGTTAAAACGAAGGATTTTTAAAGCAAAATGTTTTGTAAATCAAATATCATCAAATAAACAATAAACCATTGCGCGAAGTAGTAGTAGTAGATGGGCTTCTAAGTTACAGTTCGGATTTGTTTCCTCAAAACGTTTGGTGACCCCGACGTCAATTTTGTTGATGTGCTTTCGGTCCGGTGATATTATTACATATCGTTGTAATAATAAAGCCATACACATACACATACAAACGTGTGAGTTCGCAAGCGATCGAAAAAACATTCAGGCATACATACAACGTAAATACGTACATACTTTCGTTTTGTTTGACATTCGTTCAAACATATTTCTATCGCTACTTTGATATTGATCTGTCAGCCGTGACTGCAGTTCAAGCGACATTGAATTTTGTGTTAATTTTCGCGCAAAGTTTTTGATCGTTCAAATCTCTGCACCATCCACTTCGCCAAAGCCAGTGGCGGTTTTTAGTGCATTGGACTTCTACAAAGCAAAATCACAGTCTGTGCAACGGCAACTCGTTGCTTTTTATAAATTTCTGGATTCAGACGAATCCGCCAACCTCGACGAATCGGATCTACAGGTATGCATCAGTGGCATTGATCGAATGTATGCTGACTTCGATGCGGCCAAACTTTTTTTTATATATACTTTGCTTTAATTTACTGAATTTTCTCTAAACTATGAGACTAACAATAAGTTTTCAAATCTTATAACTAATCATTTACTAACAGTTCAATTGGACTGTTATGTGATTGCACGACCCTAGAGTCTGTCGCTGGGTTGGTAGGTCATTACGACGAAGACGGGATCATCTGTGCAACTTTGTTAAATCTCTCGTGAGACGGTTGGGGTGGATGGTTCTCTTCTGCCAAACATACCACGGTACCGCGGTGATGGCTCCCAAGACTTTGACTTTGGATAATACCAATATTAATATTGCTAGCATTCCCCCATAACTGGGAGCCATATGTCCATATAGGTTTTAGCACAGAATTGTAGAGTAGGACCTTGTTGTCTAGAGTAAGAGGCGAGCCAGCGTTAATAATCAAATAGAGCCTATTCAATGCGTCAATGTGCCTGCGCCATGTGAGTCTTCTGTCGAGGTGGACTCCCAGATCTGTCATTTCGTTTGCTTGCGGGAGTGCGGTGTTGTTTATTAGCCTGTTCAGAGTAAACTTAACGTGCTTGCATTTTTGTTCGTTTACTTTTATTCGCCAATCAGATAGCCACTTTCCTAGGTGGAGCAGATGTAAACCTAGTTGCGCAGATGCTTGTATTGGGCATTTGAAGCGGCTGAGAAAAGCTGTATCGTCAGCAAAGGTAGAAGTTGTAAGTCGTATGCTTGTTGGGATGTCTGCTGTATAGAGCACGTATAATGTTGGCCCAAGTACATTACCTTGGGGAACTCCAGCTCTAATAGTATGATCATCGGACAAAGCAGTGTTGGATCTAACTGCAGGATTTCTGTCGTAGAGGTAAGACTCTTAAAGCTTATGCGTGTTACTAGGTAGAATTGCTTTGATTTTATACATCAGGCCTTCTATCCAAACTCTGTCGAATGCTTGCGAGACGTGCAAAAATATTGCAGTGCAGTATTTCCGATTTTCGAAAGCGTTTCGTATTTCTGCTGTTATGCGATTGACCTGCTCAATAGTTCCGTGTCTTTCACGAAAGCCAAATTGATGCGATGGAATTTTATTGTAGACTCTTAGAAATGTATTAATCCGAGTCAGTATGTATTTTTCGAAAAGTTTTGATAGACATGACAATAGGCTTATAGGTCTATATGACGACGGCAGTGTGTGATCTCTTCCTGACTTCGGTATCATTATGATGACTGACTTTTCCATCTCTCTGGAAAGTGGCCTAGTTTTCTGATGGCATTGAAAATATGGGTAATGAGGTCGCACACCGGTGACTTTTTCGGGTTCAGTTGTTTTTTAATAATATTAACGATATCGATTGGGAGGTACTTGATTGGTTCATGCTGTTGATGGGAGTCATTTGTTAAAGCTGGTAGTATAAACGAATTTGTGGCAGAATTTGGTTAGAAAACATTTTTAAGGTGAGCGGCAAATGTGCTGGCTCTATCTCCATCGCTGCGGGCCCCGCCGTCTGCGGGGCTCCGTATAGGCGTCACGGTTTCTGTTAGCGAGCTTTGACTTGGGTGAACTCTCCAGAGAGAGTGTTTTGTAGAAGATGTCGACAATTTCTCTATGTCGCGTCGTTCAGCATATGCTTCTTCTTTGTTTAAGGCTTTGGTTAGATTACGTGTGGCCTCTTCGGCATTGAGAAGAGGTTTTACCTCAATGTGTGAACTCATGTAATGTATTTTGTATTTTACCCAATTAGTTTTCTGTGAAGTCAATCTATTCGGTTGATCAACGTTTTCTGGCTGTCGGAGTAGGTTAATTTGAACAGGCAAGTGATCAGATGAGAGATCTAAAAGACATTCAGCGCTTACAAGATTTCGGAAAATATTTTTATTAATTACAAAGTCAGTTAAGTCGGGTAGTTTCTTGGGGTTTGTTGACCAGTAAATTGGTCTGCCTGGAGAGACATGGGCAAGCTTGTTGTTGGCTTTTATAAATGCATTATAAAGCTGCTTTCTTTTTGGGTTCACGAGACGAGATCCCCAGTGTGTGTGCCTGACATTGTAGTCTCCTGCTGCTATGAAGTGTTCTCCTAGTGAGTTGACGAACTGTATGGACTCGCCTTTAGTTATGGAGAAGCGAGGAGGACAGTATACGGCAGCCAGAGTAAGTTGGTTAGCACGATCCAATTGTATGTGTATAAAAAGTGAAAAGTTTTCAGCAAATTCATTATGGCAATGGTGTTTGATACGGTTTCATATGAGAATACCAGTTCCACCAAGCGGTTTACCATCGGAATGATTAGTTCCGTAGAATAAGTAACCTCATATTTTAAAATTATATTTGTTTGTAAGAAGAGTTTCTGAATTGAGGAATTGAGCTAACTCAAGTTTATGCTGTGAAACGCCATTAGCGTCCCACGTAGATATACGTATGGAAGCCATTGTTTATTTTGGTTGATGTGATACCAGCATTTGAATCAAAAGATTTTGGTTTCGCATCAAATCTTACATAGTTGAGCGCATAAATGACGTGAACTCCATAAGGCTTTGCTGCAAGTTATATAGCATTGCTTAAAATTTGCTCTGTTGGTGCTACGGTGGTTGCTGCTGTTGTGCCGTTTTTAGTTATGGGTGTGCTGCTTGCGAATACTGAGTATTTGAAGCAGTGCCCACTGCTTCAGTTCAGTTTTTAGTGCAATTGCGAACGTAATGTTTTTGGTTAAGTTTCCGGGGCCAAACGAGGATCTGGGTGCAGTGGAAAAGAAGACGTCTGGGTTTGATTTGGATGCTATGATCGGACCGTTTTGAGAGTATGTAGCGGTAGCTCGCTGTTGGATTCGACTTTTCATCTCCTTATATACTGGGCAGCCTTTGTAGTTTGCCGTGTGATTACCACCGTAGTTGCCACACTTTTTTGTGTTTGGGTCGTCTTTGCTTGCTGTGCAGTGG